>CAHIKZ030003744.1:387500-415000 GCA_903632075.3 Acanthosepion pharaonis | reverse complement strand
TGTTCAAGTTTAGGGTCAGCCACATATCCCCATAAACTGTGCCTCTTACTCTGTAACCGTCTACCTCGATTGATTCTAGGGCAATAGTGAACATTATAAAAATAAGTATAAACATAGATGAGCAGGCATGTAAAGATGAACAGGCACATACAACTAATTTTGGTTTTTATTTATTGCTTAAGTATAAAAAATTAGGTGCTATTTGACTCGTTCAAAATTTTTCACTAAATCATCGATTCTGGGTGAAATTGTGTTGCATTTATCTCGACTGGATGCTTCATATGAAATTTGATATCTAATCATATACTGAAATTTTCATCTAAAATTATACATGACTCAAATCATTGAGTACAGAATAATAATTAGTGACCTTATAAACCAATCTATTCGAACCAGTGTCATAATCTTAATTATGATCACAACGTTTCGACCGTTGTGTCTTCCAGCCTGTCGCAAATCATTTAGGAGTTGAATGCTTTTACTGAATGAAAAAGACACTTATCATTATATAACCACCTTCTTAGATGTAGACATTTACAAAACATTGCAAAGGGTGACATAGGACTGCACTAGTATACACTGTTGTTTTCGCCTAGATTTACCCGTGTTCTGTATAGTAACATCGATTGCTCGAATTTTTTCAATATAAGCAAATCTAATATTCGCACCACGGATATTTCTGTAGCCTGAACCCCCATAATTACACACTTCACATCTTCCACAACAGTTTCTGATTTGTACTGAAATGATTTGTGTTTTTAATGATTATTGATTTGCTTTTAGGCGTACTATGCTTTCAAGTTTAGAGGTCATTTACACAACCTATTTATATAACTCATTGGATGATTGAAGATACGAACAAGAATATTTAGAAATGTATAATCAAAATGGGTTCCAAAACGGATGCTGCCATTTTAAAAAATGGTTTATGGAGCTTGGCTGTATATTATTATTTTGCTTGTAATTTGATGTCTTTCTTTCATTTGTCTTTGTTGGAATCATTTGTACGTAGCCGCGCCATTTTACGACTAAAATTATCGCCTATAAATTTAATTGGTTACAACATTATTTGCAGTGCCACACACTCAGGCACAGATTAATTTCTGTAAACAATGAATATATCTTTCCGCTAGGCCTCATTACCTTTACATACATCATAAAAATAACTAAGTGCGTAAAGTACATGTATACTAGTCTAATAAACAACTGGGAATGAGTTCGATTCTCAGTGAGTCGCCCACTGTTAGGCTTGTGTAGTAGACCAATATAGCGAATCTCTTCATAAATAAAAGAATGTGAAAAGTAGGAGAGAAGTATAAAGATATAATGAAGTATAATGAAGAAGATAAAAGTAGTAGAATAATGTCATGTAGCAATATACTGTGTAAAAGCAAGAAGCAAAGGAAATGAATGACAGATTTTTGAAAGAAAAAAGCTGTAAAGGTGAGAGGAAAGAAAATGGAGATACGTTTGAATGTTGAAAATCAGAGTCTTGAACACAGTCACACCGGTTATTCATGTAATTCCAATATACTTAAGATCAATGAGTTGTAGTAAGAATAAATCTGTCTTTTAGCACGTCTCAATAGAGACATAAGCAAATAAACCGGCACCTATTTTTTCATTGAGCCGTAGTCTTTCTAACAAAGAAAAAATAATTATTCTGTCAATATGCGTTAAAATTCATTCAAATCAGAAACGAGGATGTAGCTTGTGTGGTGCTTACGTTCAGTTGGAATGAATACCCATTGACAATGCACCGACGAGAGTAAAACTACCAATCGTCAAAAGGTATTGGGCGATCAAGAAGTGAGCGGAGGATTTCTCTTTAAGTACGATTCAATAGAAGTGCTACTGTGACAAATATTATTCAAAGTAAGGAATGCATCGCATTACATATGTGACACTATTTAGCTATGATAATTGGCTAACTAATTAACCATAGAAATTAAAAACAGGAAAGACAAGGCGAGAAAGAGCTATATCGAAAGATAGACTGAGCGACATTAAAAAGAAGATTTTATTTTATTTACGAAGAAAAATACTTTTCGCCCGAGAAATCCGTAAGAAAAAGCGAGATATGAGATTCTGTCAAAACTGATTAATGTCATGATAAGGGAGTGACGCGCCAAGAGAAACAGAATTCAGAAAGAAAAACAAAGCCAACCGACACATGGTGGCCATAAAAAATTTGGCTTGAGACCACCGTCGTACAGACAGAGAGAATCATTATTAGTTATCTTTCAGAGATATCATTTAATTTTAATTCCTGGGTCCAACGAAGGGAACCATCTGGTGTGTGTTAGAATTCTGGCATGAGGAAGAAAATAGTATTATTATTGCTTATTCAAACTGTTGACGTTAGACACAGCGTCGTCGAAAATGGGCATCTGGTGATAAGAGGATTTTAAGGCATGAGAAAAATAAAGAATTTGATTCTCAGGTAAAATACGGACCTTGACTTAAAAAAAAAAACAGGTGTCGGATTTTCCCAAAAAGAAAGATGTAATAAGAATTATTTGGCAATCTGGGATTTGTAAAAAAAAATGTTTTGGCCAAAGGAAAAAAAAGAAAAAAAGGATTTTGTAAACAAAATTCTAGATAATAATTTTAAGAGGGCCAGTCTAGCCACACCCACACTGCCGAGAGATCATTGGTCAAGTGGTAGCATGGGTGATAGGCGGAGATGAATGTATGAGAAAGACATGAAGTTGTTAACAGCCACTGAGGGGATTGATATGAGATGCCAATGTGAGAGAGGAAGAGTCTAGACACTCCTCCGACCTTTCCTCACGGACGAGGGAGAAACCCCCCGAAATGGAAAGTGATTAATCTTCCAAAAATGGGAAGTAATTAATTTTCCTGGCCTAAGAACAAAGAGAATTCTTGCTGGGAATCGCGAATTATCGGAACACAAGCCACGTCAGGCCCCACACCGGTTTTGATCGGTGCCCATATGAACGAACGTCCCCGGGTAGTTTCGCAGTTTTCGCGGGAGTTCCAGCAGTTGATTCGCAGTTGCAGTCAGAACGTTGTCTCATAGAAGCTTACGAGAGATTTCAACGTCCTTTTCGACATCGACTTCCTACCAAAAGCAAGTTATATTGACGAACGACTTAAGATACCAAAACTCGCTTAAGAAACGCAAAAGTGTCACAAATCCATAGGAACGGGCTGGGAGAGAAACACACTCCTGTATATAGCAGACGGATAAAGATAATTTGTTATTTCTCAACATATTTGAACCTCTTGATTTTGTTTTATTGCTTCTTTTACTTACGCTTGTGCGATATCACTTTTACCCCGGATTCAGCTTGCACTACGGCCCGACGCCTGATTGATTTCGTCTACCTTAGATCAAAGTCACAACGTGTGTAGGTTAGACTTGAGATCAAAGTAGTTACTTCGGTAACCAGACGTTGAAAGTAAGCTGGGAATGACAAAGCTGGCAACGAACCGGGAACGACCAGATCGACCGGGACACAGGCTGGTGGCAGTGACAAAGAGTCAACCCCAAAACGCTCGTGGACGAAACCTTATAGCTTCGCGCCGCAACTGGGAGTTGACCACGGGCCGACAGCGCAGTGTCACATATTGGCGTCGCGACCAGACGACGTCACATATTGGCGCTGCGACCATCGGTGGCTATCACACATAGTACATGGATTCTTGTGGCCTAAGGTGTATTAGTGGTGGCCAATCAAAGCATCTATGCTATCCTATGTCCATCAGCGAAAACCTCTTCAACTGGTACGCAAACATCGGAACTAGACATTATGTCAATGACTCGATGAGTATTATTTTATCATGAATAAGGTGGTCAACTGGGTACGTGTGGGTCATTATCCTGCAGAAGAGACAATACCAAGATACATGTGGAAAAAACATTGGCGTATATGATGTGATAGTTTAAGACACGATCTGCTTGGAAATACTGAGTTTTATCATTCATATAGAAAGTACTTTGTTTCCTACTAGGGACACCACTGAAAACTAGGTATGTCTATTTATGTTAAAATCGTCTACGATGACAGTGGCATCTTTTAGTTGGACTGCATTGAACCATATTCGCTCTGCAGAAACTCCACTGCGAAATTTCGGCTCAGATCGCAAAGGAAATCGTTAGACGTTTTGCAGAATTGACGCTTCACAGGGTAAAGAAACTATGATGAGATAAACTAATCATTATGTTTTCGGTTATTTATGTACAAGAAAAATTGGCTAAAAAGTTTTATTAGTCTCACCTTTTTACAAGGGCAAATTTGATGCAAGATCATTTTTGTGTTATGGGCATTTCTAGAAATTGCAACGTTCAACTGAAGATTTGCAGCAGGTATTAGAGCGAAACTCGACCTGACATATTTTTGGGCAATGGAGAGATAATGTCTGCGATATGATGCCTAGATTAAATTATTATGATGTTAGTATTTTTATACACTTTGTGATAAAAGCATACGCCAAGTACAAAATTTAAATATTCAATAGACAAATATTTAAACGTATTAAATATTATCCCGATATTACAATGTGTGTACGTGTGTGTATGTAAGTATGTTTTCAAGTACATTTGCGGATGCCTCAATAAATCCGTAGTTTGACATGTAGTTGGATTCGGATCAATGTGGTTAATTTTTACTACTGAAGGTCACTGATAAGGAAGACGCAGAAGCATTTATGTAATATAAACGCCTTTTCAATAAACGCTCTGAACTTATTGGTATTGCCTATGTAAAGATCAGGACATTCAAGTCTAACAACCAAAAGTGGTAAGGTTCATTTTTTTTCAGAACTGTCTACATGGTC
This sequence comes from Acanthosepion pharaonis, assembly GCA_903632075.3. Lineage (NCBI taxonomy): Eukaryota > Metazoa > Mollusca > Cephalopoda > Sepiida > Sepiidae > Acanthosepion > Acanthosepion pharaonis. The sequence continues at coordinate 410,197 of CAHIKZ030003744.1, read as the reverse complement.
AGTTATGGCTGTAAGCAGTCACTTGAGTAATAGACAAAGATCTTTTATAATGACCTTAAATGCCCCCTTTGTCTAAGAAATGGGAAAAGAGACTTCAAATAAATATATGAACTAGGAACAATGAAATAACTGTTAGAACAAACCAGCTTTTCATATAAAAACTATATAACCACTTCTAGCTGATGACTTCTCAAATTATAAAGAATGAACTACGATCATTCGTCCGTTCGATTTACCAGCAAGTAATACGTAGTAGTTTTATTTTAAAAATTGTCCTAACATTATGCTGTATATTATACGCCGGCTTCTGAGCGACTTTCGAATGAGACGAGAGTGAAAAGTAATTTAAAAAATTATTGAGTAAAATCTGCGTCATGTAAATAGGATAGCAGAAGACAGTTTGTCATTGCAGGGTCGCAATTTGAAAAACTTAGTTGTTGCCTGCTAAATCTGAATGACTAAATTTTTATCTATCCTAGTTGTTACAAATAATTTTTTTTTGTTTTGTTTTATGTTTCTATTCCCCGTTCAAGTTTGTACTGGAGCGTAATCTAGTCACATTTCTTCTTAATTGTTTCCTTGTATTCAAAACTTGAATGGACAACTGACATGAAGTGTTTTACGGAAAACAATTTTGCTCGCTGGGTAAATGTCAGGTCATTGTCTTTATCTGACATCCGGCGTATGTGCTTGCTTTTATGGCTTTTGTTATAGTCACGAACAAATTTTTTAGGCATACAGTGTAAAGCAAATTAAAACATTATGCAACTTAAAATTGTGATTGTAAATTTAATTCAAAATTTGAAAAGAAATAAACGACGAATCAAGCAATAAATTAATCTATTTTTTATATATAAAAATGCATAATAAGAGGAGTGTGATAATTTGAATGGCATCGAATGCAGTGGTATAATTCAAACGGATTGGAATGGATTTCAGCGGCGGCTAAGGAAATGTATTTGAACGCATCTGAATGCAATGGAATTATTTGAACGATTTCGGTTGTAAAGAAATCATTTGAACGAATTGGAATGCAATGGAATCATTTGAACGTCTTTGAATACAATAGTCTGAAGGGAAATGCAATGAATTTGAACTGCTTGAAATGCAACAGGAATGAACCGCTTGGAATAAAATGAATTTGAACAGCGTCGAATGCAATGGTATAATTTGAACGTTGTCAAATGCAATGGGATAATTTAAATGATTTCGAATGCACTGACGTAATTTGAACTGCTGCGATATATAATGGCAGAATATAACCGGCTTCGAATGCAATGGCAAAATCTGAACGGCTTCGAATGCAATGGCAGAATGTGAACGGCTTCGAATACAATGGCAGAATTTGAACGTTTTCGACTAAAATGGGTTAATTTGAACGGCTTAGAATAATGTGTTATAATTTGAAAGGTGTCGAATAGAATGCTTTGAAAGGAAACGCAATGGATTCCAACGTAATGAATTACTGTATATTTCACCAGCATGAAATGCAGCGGATTTATTTGCGTCAAAAGCAATGCATTTTAATGCATTCGAATGCTATAGGATCCTCTGAACGGGAATGCAATGGATTTTAATTGCATGTGGAATCACTTGGCATAAAATTAATTTGAACGGCCTCGAATGCAATTATCTTGAACTGCACGGGATACAATTGATTTGAACTACCCGGAATGCAATTGATTTGAACAGCGTGAAACGCAGTCGAGTTCAATAGATTTAAACCACGTTGGCTAATTTCAACGACTTCGAATGGAATGGGATTATATGAACGGCTTCTAATGCTTCAAGCCCTTGATTTCCCTTTGGTTTCGCTATCCAAGTACTAGTGAGACGCCTGGAGTATCGTAGATTGACACTAAAGACGCCACCTTCTAATTTACAATTTTGTTACATATTTAATTTTGAGGTACATTTGAGTGGTGACCAAATTTTCTCTCCATTTTGGATATTTTCAAATAAAGCTTGACGTGACAAGCCGACCGTCAGTCTAGTTCAAGTAAGGACCAAAGTGGTGTTATATGAATCAGAAGTATCCAAAAACGACTAATTAAGCCCTCAACTACCAGTATCCCGTCCAAAGACATTAACGGGTCTCGAACAGTTGGCCTCTTTGGGGTGGTATGATTCTGCAGAGGTGCAATCGGTGTATTTTGAAGCCCCTCCTCTCTGGGCGAGAATGGAATGAAATAATATGAAGGCCTCGAATGCAAGAGGATAATTTGAACGCCTTCGAATGAAATGGGATAATTTGAACGCCTTCGAATCGAATGATGCTACAAAGATTGAAATGGATTTGAACGGCGCCGAATGCAATGAGATAATGTGAAATGCGTCAAATGCAATGGAATAATTTGAAAGACACTTAATACTATGGGATGATTACAACAGGCGTCGAATGCAAATTGATAATTTGAAAGGATTCGAATGCAATGAGATAATTTGAACAGCTTCGAATGCCATTTGATAATATGAACAGCTTCGAATGATAATTCGAATGGCTTGGAAAAACATACGGTATTTCGAACGGCATACAATTCAATCGATTTGACAGGCGCCGAACGAAATCGATTTCAACAGCGACGAAATTACTGAATTTGAACACCGTCAAATAAAATGACTTTTAATTGCTTCGAATGTAAAGTAAGATTTTGTAATGATTTGAATGCAATAAAATAATTTGTGCGGCTTCGAATGCAATTGAATAATTTGAACGGCTTCGAATCCACTGGTGCGCCAAGGACTGAAATAGATTTGAACCGTGTCGAAACCGATGGGATAACTTGAACCACTTCAAAATGCAATGAAAGAGTTTGAAACCAAAATAATTTGAACGATTTCGAATGCACTGAAATTAGTTGAACGGCTTCGAATACAGAGATAATTTGGACGCCTTTGAATGCAGTGGGAGAATTTGAACGGGATTGAACGCAATGGTTTTGAACGGCTTCTTATATAGTGGGACAATATGAAAGGTATCGAATGGATTTGAACAGCCTCGAATGGTATGGAATAATATGAAAGTCTTCGAATGATATTGCATAATTTGAACGAATGCAATGGGATCATTTGAACGGCGTTGAATGCAATGGAATCATTTGAATGACTTCAAGTTCAATGAAAAAATTTGAACAGCGTCGAATGCAATGAAATAATTTGAACGGCGTCAAATGCAGAATGGAGCCGAATGCAATGAATTTGAGCCACATCGAATGCAATGGATTTGAACCACATCGAATGCAATGGATTTGAACCACATCGAACGTAATGGATTTGAATCACAACTTGGAGCGCAATAGATTTGAACGGATTGGATTGCAATGGATAACAAAGTCTTGGAATGGGAAATCTGAAAATCTTGGAATGCAATGGAATCCGTTCATCCTATTGGAAGCCAATGGATTTGAACGACATGGAATGGAATAATTTTAATGGTTTGAAATGTTATCATTTCAACCGCTTCGAATGCAATGGATTTGAACAACTTCGATGGCACTCGATTTGAACATATTCGAATGTAATCAATTGCAAAGGCTTCTAATGAAGTGAAATAGATTTGAACGGATTCGCATGCAATTGATTTTAACAGCGTCGAAAGCAGTGAATTTCAACTGCGTTGAATGCAATAGTTTACAACTTAATCGAATGAAAATCTTGGAATGCAATTGATTTGTACGGCTTGATTTGGATTTGAATGTTTTGCAGTGCAATATGATTTGAGCTGGTTGGGATGCAATGGATTTGAACGACTTAGAAAGCATCAGATTTGAATAGCTAGGAATGAAGAAGATGGTGTAATGCAATGGTATATGTCTGAACACCTTGGAATGCAAAGGATCTGAACAGCTTAAAATGCAATGAAAAGTTTGAAATTTTTAAAAGCAATGGACTTGAACATTTTGTAATGCAAAAGATTTGAACTGATTGGAATGCAACGGATGTGGACGCATTGGAATGCAACGGATCTGAAAGCATTGGAATGCAACTGATTTAAACGGATTGAAATTCAACGGTTCTGAACGATTTGGAATGCAACTGATTATATTTGTACGGCTTAGAATAAAACGATTTTGAAAAGATTGAAAAACAATAATTTTGAACGGATGGATACAATAGTTTTGAACATCTTGCAATTCAATCAAATATATTTGAATAGAATGGAATCGATTTGAGCAGCGTGACTTGCAATAGGATAGATTTGAGAAAATTAAGGTGAACTGGAATGAATTTAGGAAGCTTAGTATGGAATGGAATTTGACAGATGGCAATCCAATGGTGCAGTGTGTAATGCAATGGGATAGATTTGAACAGATGGCAATCCAATGGTGTAGATTTGTGCAGTGTGTAATGCAATGGAATAGATTTGAACAGATTGCAATTTTAATAGATATTCGCAACGAGTCAAAATCGCTTTTAATAGATATTCGCAACGAGTTGATCGCCTGCTTGTATGCACACATTTTATTCAATTTCAAGAAATGCAGCAGATTAGAACAACATGCAATGCAATAGAACAGATTATAACAATATGGAATATATATGTGCAGCATGGAATGTAATGGAATAGATTTATTCAGCATGGAATATAGCCAAATAGATTTATGAAGCGTCGATTGCAATGTGATAGATTTGTACAGCTTGGAATGTAGTGAAATAAACTTAAGGAGAATGGAATGAAACGGAATAGATTCGTTCAGATTGGAATGCAATGGAATATCTTTCTGCGTGGGATACATTTGTTCAGCATGGAATAAAGTGGAATAGATTGAAGGAGCTTGGATTTAACTGCAAGTGATTTGTACAGCTTGCAATACAATAGAATAGATTTAAGCAGCTTGAATGTATTGGAATAGATTTGTTCGGGATGGGATATAACCAGATAGATTTGTGTAACAAGGAATGAAATGGGATACATGTGTGCAGATTAGAATGTAATAGATTAGTGAATCTTGGAATGTGATGGAAAAAATTTGCTCATCTTGCAATGGAATAGATTCATGCAGTTTGGAATGCAGTAGATAGTTCCATGCAGTTGGAGTGCAATGGTATAGATTTAGGCAACTTGAAATGTAATGGAATAGATTTATACAATTTGGTACGCAAAGATTTTTTCAACTTGAAATACAATGGAATAGATTTACGCAGTTTGGAATTCAATGGAAAAGATTTATGGAGCTTGGAATGCAATGGAATATATTTTTAGCGTTTGGAATTCGAAGAGAGAAGACGTGTTTTTGAAAGCTCTGCTGATTTCAACGGATTTTTAAGAATGTTAAAATGTCGGATTAAATATTAAGTAAGGTAAATACGAATTTGAATAGTAACTGGAATAATCATTATTGAATTAATAGTTGGAAACTGTAAACGTTATTGTAAAGGACACTATTTACATTATTCAGACTATTGTCCTCATTTTTGTTGCCATATTTATCACAACGTTTCCGCCGTTGTACGCTCCAGCCTGTTAATTCCTCTCTCCAAGTTCTCCACCACCTTAACCAGGTATTGAACTCACACTCCTTGGTTACTGTCACTGGATTTAACTAACGCCTTTATCCACTGAGCCATGTTTCTACACAAAATTCAACGACACAATGGTATCCAGTGTTAATTACAACACTGTCAGTGAAAAAAAGAAACTCCTCAAAACAATAGGATTTCTACAAGTTCAATTCAGTCGTTGGGAAGAAGGTTGGTAAACCTTGTTATTTTTTTCTATTCCAACAAGACAGTAAATGAGCTGAATAAGTCAAGCAGACGTATTGTTTTCACTAATAAGTAAAAATTTACCCCCTCTCTCGCTTTTAAATTTTTATGAAAAAGAATTGTTCAAGTCAAACAGACTTATTGCTGTGGTTAAGTGAAAAACATTTTTCTCGCTTTATTTCTTAATTTTTCGTACCACCGCAGTAAAATGGAGGAATTTAAAAGTGCAATGCTAGAGTTATTAAAACATCAACAGGAACAACAGCTACTGTTGGAACACAAATTTCAAGAAAGACAAGAGAAATTCCAACGAGAACAAGCAGAATTGCGTTTGCAAAATGAACAAGGAAATAAAAAACTGCACCTAGAAATTTTGGTTAGACAACAGAAGCTTGAGGAAATGCCTCTTCAAACACAAAATGAGCAAAGGCACTTATCCAACAAAAGCCAAAGTGAGGATAGGGAAAACGCGTTCTCTCCAAATGCTATATTGAGTGCTATTGAAAACTTCACGTACCTGAAAATAAAATTACGTTCGCTTCGTACTTTAAACATTACGAGGACTTATACAATACAGATTGTGCAAATTGGGCTGACCATTAAAAAGGTTTGCCTACTCCTCAGGAAATTAGGGACAGCAGAATATATTAAGTTCGTTAATATTTTGCCTAAGAAAACCAGCAACTTGAAATTCAAAGAGGCGGTCCAATCATTAACAGAACTCTTCAGTGTAAAAACGTCACTGTTCCACAAGCGTTGGAAATGCATGAATCTCACCCACAAAGAAGACGAAGATTATACTACTTTCGCGAGTGTACTCAATAAACATTACGATGACTTCAAATTGGCAGAGTTAAGCGCCAATAATTTTAAATGCCTGATTTTTGTCCATGGTCTGATTTCAGCAAAAGAGGCCGAAATACGTCGTAGGCTGATTTTTTAAAATTTTTTGATTAAATAAATTATCGTGTGGTAATTATAAAAAAAGAGACTCCATGCGGAGTCAGGCTGAAAAGTGTGGGTGTTGTGGTGTCCTCCCTCTAATGAGTCTGTTGTGGACTCTTCCACTTACTATAAAATTAATAGTAAGCCTCGGGAGAAGAGTGATATAGACTGTTCCTTACTGTCGAAACTCTCTGCAGAGGAACTCGGACGAGGCTTTGCCGAAGGGAAAAGTTTCGTCCGGGGAGGTAGACAAACCCTGAACCCGTTTATGCGGGTTCAAAGGGAGTATTTTTGGTCAAGCCTACGGGCGCGGAGAACCCACAGTAAACTCGGCCTTGTGCCTCGTGAGGGGGGGGTTGTTAAATATTAACAGTGATATAGATTGAACGCTGGTCAACCGACACACACTCCCAAGTCGTATAAAACTCTTCTGTTGTATTTACTGTTCGATACACAATTTATCTGCAATCTCTTGTTTTGTTATTTCTTACTTGGTCACAACAAGAGGGGAAGAAAAATGTCTCTTCTTTCTTCTTTGCTTGAATGCCAGTGAAGTTTTGAGGGCAACTTCACTCCTCAGGTAATTCCGGAAGGTGCCTTTAAAAATACCTAAATCTGTCAAAATGCCGGCAGCTACTGCCAAAGACCATGCACTTGAACAGTTTGCTTGACTGGGATCATCTTTTCTCTTTCGAAAAACTTGTGCTCGGCATTCCTTACAATAAGGACCCTACATAATCTGTCCTTTCTATTATGAAAAATAACATTTCTTTATTCAATTCATCTAAAATAAATGCCACCGAATTTTATAATCTTTTTAATTTCATCTTTCATCGACAGTCGATGATTCTAAGAGACTCCGTGCCCTCTTCAATGCTAAGTTGATCGAGGGTGATGTCTCAACTGCAGTTAGAGTATTGGCCTCATCAGATACTATACTAGCTATTACAGCAGAAGTTCTTACAGCGCTCCGTCGGAAACATCCTACGCCGCCATCAGATGTCAGATTTGTTCAGATGGAAAACAATGATTCAAATATTGAAATCTCAAAGGAAGCGATGGTTGCCGCTCTGAAGTCTTTCTCAGGAAGCAGCAGTGGAGGTATGGACGGCCTTCGACCTGGTCATATCAAGTGGTTACTCACCTACAGAGGAGCAGTCATTATTCTGGGTGACCCATGGCTAACAGCTGGGCTTTTGGGGGAGGTTACTCACCTACGGAGGAGCAGTAGCATATTCTGGGTGACCCATGGCTAGCAGCTGGGCTTTTGGGGGAGGTTACTCACCTACAGAGGAGCAGTAGCATATTCTGGGTGACCCATGGCTAGCAGCTGGGCTTTTGGGGGAGGTTACTCACCTACAGAGGAGCAGTAGCATATTCTGGGTGACCCATGGCTAACAGCTGAGCTTTTGGGGGTGGTTACTCACCTACAGAGGAGCAGTAGCATATTCTGGGTGACCCATGGCTAACAGCTGGGCTTTTGGGGATGGTTACTCACCTACAGAGGAGCAGTAGCATATTCTGGGTGACCCATGGCTAACAGCTGGGCTTTTGGGGGTGGTTACTCACCTACAGAGGAGCAGTAGCATATTCAGGGTGACCCATGGCTAACAGCTGGGCTTTTGGGGGTGGTTACTCACCTACAGAGGAGCAGTAGCATATTCTGGGTGACCCATGGCTAACAGCTGGGCTTTTTGGGGTGGTTACTCACCTACAGAGGAGCAGTAGCATATTCTGGGTGACCCATGGCTAACAGCTGGGCTTTTGGGGGAGGTTAACCACCTACAGAGGAGCAGTAGCATATTCTGGGTGACCCATGGCTAACAGCTGGGCTTTTGGGGGTGGTTACTCACCTACAGAGGAGCAGTAGCATATTCTGGGTGACCCATGGCTAACAGCTTGGCTTTTGGTGGTGGTTACTCACCTACAGTGGAGCAGTAGCATATTCTGGGTGACCCATGGCTAACAGCTGGGCTTTTGGGGATGGTTACTCACCTACAGAGGAGCAGTAGCATATTCTGGGTGACCCATGGCTAACAGCTGGGCTTTTGGGGGTGGTTACTCACCTACAGAAGAGCAGTAGCATATTCTGGGTGACCCATGGCTAACAGCTGGGCTTTTGGGGTTGGTTACTCACCTACAGTGGAGCAGTAGCATATTCTGGTTGACCCATGGCTAACAGCTGGGCTTTTGGGGGGTTTAATCACCTACAGAGGAGCAGTAGCATATTCTGGGTGACCCATGGCTAACAGCTGGGCTTTTGGGGTGGTTACTCACCTACAGAGGAGCAGTAGCATATTCTGGGTGACCCATGGCTAACAGCTGGGCTTTTTGGGGTGGTTACTCACCTACAGAGGAGCAGTAGCATATTCTGGGTGACCCATGGCTAACAGCTGGGATTTTGGGGTGGTTACTCACCTACAGTGGAGCAGTAGGATATTCTGGGTGACCCATGGCTAATAGCTGGGCTTTTTTGGGGTGGTTACTCACCTACAGAGGAGCAGTAGCATATTCTGGGTGACCCATGGCTAACAGCTGGGCTTTTTGGGGTGGTTACTCACTTACAGAGTAGCAGTAGCATATTCTGGGTGACCCATGGCTAACAGCTGGGCTTTTGGGGGTGGTTACTCACCTACAGTGGAGCAGTAGCATATTCTGGGTGACCCATGGCTAACAGCTGGGCTTTTGGGGTGGTTACTCACCTACAGTGGAGCAGTAGCATATTCTGGGTGACCCATGGCTAACAGCTGGGCTTTTGGGGGTGGTTACTCACCTACAGTGGAGCAGTAGCATATTCTGGGTGACCCATGGCTAAAAGCTGGGCTTTGGGGGTGGTTACTCACCTACAGAGGAGCAGTAGCATATTCTGGGTGACCCATGGCTAACAGCTGGGCTTTTGGGGGTGGTTACTCACCTACAGAGAGGAGCAGTAGCATATTCTGGTTGACCCATGGCTAACAGCTGGGCTTTTGGGGATGGTTACTCACCTACAGTGGAGCAGTAGCATATTCTGGGTGACCCATGGCTAACAGCTGGGCTTTTGGGGGTGGTTACTCACCTACAGAGGAGCAGTAGCATATTTTGGGTGACCCATGGCTAACAGCTGGGCTTTTGGGGGTGGTTACTTACCTACAGTGGAGCAGTAGCATATTCTGGGTGACCCATGGCTAACAGCTGGGCTTTTGGGGGTGGTTACTCACCTACAGTGGAGCAGTAGCATATTCTGGGTGACCCATGGCTAACAGCTGGGCTTTTGGGGGTGGTTACTCACCTACAGTGGAGCAGTAGCATATTCTGGGTGACCCATGGCTAAAAGCTGGGCTTTTGGGGTGGTTACTCACCTACAGTGGAGCAGTAGCATATTCAGGGTGACCCATGGCTAACAGCTGGGCTTTTTGGGAGTGGTTACTCACCTACAGAGGCAGTAGCATATTCTGGGTGACCCATGGCTAACAGCTGGGCTTTTGGGGGTGGTTACTCACCTACAGAGGAGCAGTAGCATATTCTGGTTGACCCATGGCTAACAGCTGGGCTTTGGGGATGGTTACTCACCTACAGTGGAGCAGTAGCATATTCTGGGTGACCCATAGCTAACAGCTGGGCTTTTTGGGGTTGGTTACTCACCTACAGAGGAGCAGTAGCATATTCTGGGTGACCCATGGCTAACAGCTGGGCTTTTGGGGGATGGTTACTCACCTACAGTGGAGCAGTAGCATATTCTGGGTGACCCATGGCTAACAGCTGGGCTTTTGGGGATGGTTACTCACCCTACAGAGGAGCAGTAGCATATTCAGGGTGACCCATGGCTAACAGCTGGGCTTTTGGGGGTGGTTACTCACCTACAGAGGAGCAGTAGCATATTCTGGGTGACCCATGGCTAACAGCTGGGCTTTTTGGGGTTGGTTACTCACCTACAGAGGAGCAGTAGCATATTCTGGGTGACCCATGGCTAACAGCTGGGCTTTTGGGGGTGGTTACTCACCTACAGAGGAGCAGTAGCATATTCTGGTTGACCCATGGCTAACAGCTGGGCTTTTGGGGATGGTTACTCACCTACAGTGGAGCAGTAGCATATTCTGGGTGACCCATGGCTAACAGCTGGGCTTTTGGGGGTGGTTACTCACCTACAGAGGAGCAGTAGCATATTCAGGGTGACCCATGGCTAACAGCTGGGCTTTTGGGGGTGGTTACTCACCTACAGAGGAGCAGTAGCATATTCTGGGTGACCCATGGCTAACAGCTGGGCTTTTGGGGTTGGTTACTCACCTACAGTGGAGCAGTAGCATATTCTGGTTGACCCATGACTAACAGCTGAGCTTTTGGGGGTGGTTACTCACCTACAGAGGAGCAGTAGCATATTCTGGGTGACCCATGGCTAACAGCTGGGCTTTTGGGGATGGTTACTCACCTACAGAGGAGCAGTAGCATATTCTGGGTGACCCATGGCTAACAGCTGGGCTTTTGGGGTGGTTACTCACCTACAGAGGAGCAGTAGCATATTCTGGGTGACCCATGGCTAACAGCTGGGCTTTTGGGGGTGGTTACTCACCTACAGAGGAGCAGTAGCATATTCTGGGTGACCCATGGCTAACAGCTGGGCTTTTGGGGGTGGTTACTCACCTACAGAGGAGCAGTAGCATATTCTGGGTGACCCATGGCTAACAGCTGGGCTTTTGGGGTGGTTACTCACCTACAGAGGAGCAGTAGCATATTCTGTGTGACCCATGGCTAACAGCTTGTCTTTTGGCGGAGGTTACTCACCTACACAGGAGCGGTAGCATATTCTGAAGCCCCAACCGACAGGGAGGTAAAGAGTTTGGTTTGCAACAGAATAGATTTATGCATATTGGAATGCAATGGAATAGAATGTGCGGAATGGAATAATTTTGCTCGGCATGGGATGGAATGGAATAGATTTATGGAGTTAATAATACAATGGAATATATATTTAAAGAGCTTGGATTTTTTAATATAATGGAATAGATTCATGCAGCATTATAGATTTAAGGAGGTTGGAATGCAAGAGAATAGATTAAGGAGGTTCAAATACAATGAAATAGATTTATCCAATTTTGAATGCAGCGGATTTACACAGCATTTAATGTAATGGAATAGATTTATATCATGTGAAATCAATGGAATAAATTCATGTAGCTTGGAATGCAATGGAATAGATTTATGAAAACTGGAATACAATGGAATAGATTTATGAAGATTGGAATGCAGTTGAATAGATTTATGCAGTTTCGAATGCAATAGAATAAATTTAAGGAGATTGGAATGCAATGGAATAGATTTATGTGATCTAGAATGCAATGAAATAGATTTATAAATTTTTAATGCAGTGGAATAGATTTATGCAGTTTGGGTGCAATGGAATAGATTTGTGCAGTTTGGAATGTAATGGTATACATTTAATCAACTTGGAATATAATGGAATAGATCTATGCAGCTTGTAATGCAATGGAATAGTTTTATGAATCCTCAAATGCAATAGAATGCAATAAAATAAATTTATGCTACTTTGAATGCAATGAATTGAATTAAGATTGGAAAATAATAGAATAGATTGTAATGTAATGGAATAGATTTTTCAGTTTGAAATTAAATGGAATGGATTTAAGCAGCTTCGAATGCAATGGAATAGATTTATGCAGTTCAGACTGTAATGAAATATATTTGTTTATGAATTAGAATAGATTTCCAATGGAATAGTGTTGAAATATATTTGAATAAAATGGAGTAGAATTAAGCAATTCACCATGGAATAGGGGAATGTATTGAAATGGAATGGAATAGGTTTGGACGCCTTGGAATGCAATAGAATCGGTTTCGGTTGTTTGGAATATAATTCAATGCATTTAAGCAGCTTCCAATGCAATGGTATTTAGATTTGCACAGCTTGAATTTCAATAGTATAGATTTCTGCAACTTTGAATTCAATGGAATAGAGATTTTTAGTTTGGAATGCAATGCAGTAGATTCAAATAGCTTTGAATGCAATAAATTGATAACCATCTTGGAAAACAATGGAATAGATTTATGCAGCTCCAAATATAATGAAATAGATTTACGCCATTTTGAATGCAATAGTATATCTTTGAATGCAGTGAAATATATTTATGCTGCTTTGAATGCAATGGGTAGATTTGCCCAGCTTGGAATTTAATAGATTTAAGCAACTTTGAATGCAATGGAATAGATTTATGCAATGGTATAGATTTCTTCTGCTTGGAATGCAATGGAGTAGATTTACTCGTCATGATATCTAATGGAAGAGATTTGTTCAACTGAGAATTTAATGGAATATATTTATGCAGTTTCAAATACAATGAAATAAATTTATACTATTTTGAATACAATGGCATAGATTTGCAGAGCTCGGATTTTGATGGTATAGATTTATGCAATTTAGATTTCAGAGGAATTAATTTCTTTAGCTTGGAATGCAATGGAATAGATTCAAGTAACTTTGAATGTAATGAACTGAATTAACCAGATTGGAAAACAATGGTATAGATTTATATAGCTTAGAATGTAATAGAATAAATTTACTCATCTTCAAATGTAATAAAATAGATTTTTTTCAGCTTGAAATGCAATGGAATAGATTTAAGCATCTTGGGAGACAACGGGGGAGATTTGTGCATTTTGGAATTCAATGGTATAAATTTGCTCAGCTTTCAATGCAATGGAATAGATTTACTCATCTTGAAATGCAGTGGAATATCAGCTTGTAATTCAATGGAATAGTTTTAAGCAGCTTGGAATACAATGGAATATATTTATACAAGGAATATAATGGCATAGAATTATACCGCTTTGAATAGTATGAAAAAAATGAATTAAAAGTGAATTGCAGTCACAAAATTATTGAATCATTTCTTTTTTCAACTTCCGTACAAAGGTAATCTAACAGTTGCAAAAATTAAAAAATCTTTTACAAATGTTCACTTTCATTATTGAAAATGACAAAGCATTTTGGTGATACCTAACATCAAATGTCTACATGTCTAACCACGAAACGATTTTACACTCCATGAATTTGTAATAGAAAATGAATTCAATAATTATCAATTGTAAATTATTAAATGCTATGTTATGAGGATTCATTTGTATAATAAGAAAGTCTCAATAAGGTTAAAATTTATAGTAAGGGATTCTACTGAGTCATACCTGTTAATACAAAAACGTTTTCTTTCAAGGAGTAAATATAAAATAGAGAAATTTGAAATAGAACGTTTGGAAGATTCTAGATCATTCCAGTATATTCGAGAAGAATCTAGATGATTCGAGAAACATCTAGAAATATGCAAATTAGGTGTTAGCCCCTATAAAAAAATAAGTTTTTTGGAAAAGGGTTGTCAGTTGATGAAGGGAAATTTCTGCTGTTATCAACTCCGGCTTTTGATTCAAGGACTATTATATCCAGCCGAAAGAATCTCTATAAAAAGTTGCCGACCAACAAAAACCCAAAAGAGAATTTCATGGAACAAAGTTGGTAAATAGAATTTTGACTAATTTTCATTGACCAAACTAAAAATTAATATTTATTTACACACCTTTGTGGATTTCCAAATATAGCACTTAGATTACTTCACTAGCCCTAAAGTGATAAAGATATTTGACTCAGCTTCTTCCTCCCTCGTAACACTTCGCCAGTAACTCTGTGTTTTCTGTTTTGTAGGCCACAATTGTTTATCTTGTATATGTTGTGTTTTAGTAAATTAAATATTTGTTTGTGAATTAGCTCTGTGTTGTGGTAAATCATTGTTACAATTATCAACACGTAACAGCTACAGTAAATACAACACATTTCATTCCATAGAAAACTCATTCCGACTTTTAAAACAAACGGATTTTTGTGTGCTCCTACTCTACCTTGCCTACCCTTCAAGATCACTTGAAAATAAAATGGGTGAGAGAAAAAAAAAGGTGGGAAGATGCAGGGGTTAGGTAATGGAAGCTTTTGAACTGGTGACAAACAAGTAAAAAAAAAAAACAATGAAAAAACTAATCGGATATTGTGAAGTTGAACTAAAACTTATACCAATGGTGATAAAAATTGTCAATTTGTCAATTGTCACATGGTCTTCGTTTTCATTACGAAAGAGCAATTAAGATCGTACCTCTTGACACAGATTTCTATGGAAAACATATATACTTTTCCTTTTTATTTTATATCTCTAATGAAAATCCTATGTCGAAAAATATTAATTAAAAAGTGAGTTTTAAAGTTTTCATATTTTTACCGCAAATATGAGCACAAAGTTATGTATTGCAAAGAAAATTAAGGTTGAATTAAAGGGCTGCGAAGTCAATTTTCCGTTTAATCGACAAAAATCACAATCGCGTTATCCCAATGACAGAAAACTGGATATTGTAACTGTAAACAAATGATAAATTTCTTAAAAATAATCATAACATCAAGGCAATTTTATGGGAAATGTTTGCTTTACTCTATTTAATTACGCCAAAAATAAATTCCAAATCCATTTTTTTTAAAAAAAAGCAAAAAAATGTATTTTTATATAATATTGGAATGTGGGGGTGCTCACATCTGTCAGTATGAGTCAATGGCCAACTTGTATGGGTGAAGTGATATTTTATTACCGGTTGACAACAGCCGCATAAATTTGTTTTAACAGACCTAAATGGAATTGATTCTGCTTGGTGTGGAGAAATAAAAATAAAAACTTTATTTTCTATAAACTATTTTTCTGCAATTTCTGTTGACCAAGATTTTTTAATAAAACAATATTTTTTAAATTAATTCTGGAACTTTACAACAAATACCACGCTGTTTCCAGATTGTTGGAAGTCCTCCTCTGTAATTCCTTTTTTTTAAGAACTCAGGGGAACTCTCTATCCCCTCAAATTATTGCCCTATTAGTCTCTTAACTTATTTTTTTATTTTTTATTTTTTTGCTAAGTAGACGATCTACTCAGCATTCATTTCGTTAAGCATTTTACTTCGCACAGCCTCCTTTCGGACAAACAATATGGCTTCCGCTTCGCCATGTCTACCGCCTGTATGTTAACGGCTGTCACTGAATTTGTCTATCAAGTTTTAGATAAGAACAGCGAAGCTCGGGTTGTGACTCTAGATATCTCAAAGGCAATCGACAGTGTTTGGCAAGCTCACGGGATACGATGTCATGGAACGAATATTTGACAATCTAATCTTTACTAACAAATTGTATAATGGAGATGGTGTTGAACATGTACGCTTCTAAATCATTTCGTACTAATGCGGACTCAAGCCTCTATTATTAGACCTTCACTGTTTCTGATCTTCATCAACGACCTTCCCGACCTTCCCGATGTCATCAGTTTCTAACCAGGTACCTACGCTGATGATATAACTATTTACAAAAACCTTAGTAGCAAGTCCGACAGTCCCGACAAAGTAAACCTGCCAACTGCTCTCGAAAACAGCCTCCAATCAGTGGTTAACTGGGTTAAGAAATGGCTTGCAAATTTTAACACCTCCAAAACAAAACAGCTTTCATCTAATCAGCACATAGAAACTTTTCTGTCTGTCATCAGTATGGCTGATTCTAAACTCAAGGAGAGCATAACTTTGGTTCACGTTTTCTACTGACATGAAGCGAGGCGACTATATTGAATCAAATCCTACGTCTACTGGAAGGAAAGTTGGTTCACTGTGTTGTGCCAGAAAATTAAATTTCATCAGAATTCATCTTGCACGTTTATAAATCTACCATTTGTCGGAGCATTGAATATCTGTTATATATCTCGAGATTGATGACAAAATTCAAAGAATGATCTTCATCTGGAATCTCTGCTTCATTTACTTTCTCACCAACGTGATATGACTTTCCTCTGTTTCTGCTACAAATATTTCTACGGCAATTGTTCTGATGGGCGTTTTTTTAGTACCGTGACTGCATGAATTTAAGCGTGTTACAATATTGGCAATTAGGTCTCACTGTTTGAGTGTTGAACTAGTTACATGTAACAGTTTCTTCTATTTTAATAGTTTTTCTCGCACTTCTCACATGTGTAACTCCTTTCTGACTTTTTTTTCCCCTGCCACCGACGATCTTCAAACTTTTAAATGCAACGGCAGAGAGTGCCATTGGTGGCAGTACCTAAAAAATTCTGATTTGTTCCTTAAATTGCACTTTACATTTTTACCTAAATTTCATACGTACAATATTTCCTAGTAATATCTTAGTTAATTCGTCTACAAATTCTGTAAAAAATGATTTTGCGATTAAGGTAGAAGATATACATTTATTCGTTTTTTCAATTAGTGCGGCTTAGCTACGAGAATGATGGCAGCTGAAAAGCAGAAACGATGACGAGTCTGCGAATACGTAGTTAATAATAATATTAATAATAATAATATCCAATCAACAGCGGTGATATTTATTTTTTTTTTTTTTTTAATTATTTTAAGACTAGATGGAGAATATTTCCATAATACATTTCTATATTAAAGGAAGTTAAGTTTTAAAAAACAAAATGCCCAAGTGGTACACGTTTTGAAATAATGTTTTAAAATATCAAATTATTAAATCGATATTTTAGAAAATTACAAAAGATCTCTAAAATGAATATCAAAGGAAATATTTGCTTTTTCTTCTTTCTTACAAACAATATCACTAGAATGTAAATTAAAATAGAAATAAGTAAATATTCAGAACGGCCATATTTTAATTTTCTAATTTAAGACTAAATTATCCGTATTGAATTTTGTGTTCCGATATTTAAATTTTTCAGTGTTTATTTTACAAAACCTAATTTTAAAGTGCAAACTGAAATATGATCCGCCTCGATACACAATTGAAATCGTCAAATTAAAAATGTGCGGGTGCAATCGCGGGAAAAAAAAATTCTCTGAAAACTGGAGAGACTGCTTTAAAAAAAATGTTCTTTTCTACATAAATTGCAAAAGCTTTATCAAATCCAATAATCAGATTTTGAAAGTTTTAATATCGACGTTTTTACCACTCAAAAAAAAAGACAATATTTTTATGGTGACAATGTTTGCACAAACATTTTTTAAACACAAATATTTTTAATTAGTAAAAAAAATACTATAAAATTAATTTTTATACATGTTTCATAGCTTTCTTCTTCATGTGTCAAATTTTCCGCATTGAATTATTGGAGATAAACAACATCTTATATATCCAGGTTTATCTGGGCAATTTCTTGTTTTTTGTTTTCGGTTACGGCCTATCATGCAAAGCGCGGCTGCCAACGAAAGATGCCAATGACACTGTCTAAACAGCTGGTGGCAATAACGAGAGCGGCATTGAAAGTACAATTACATTTTCAGTTTTGTCCGCGCGACGCATAATGTTTAACATTTTCTGTGAAACTTTTATGAAATAGAATTTTCTCAAATCTCTCCACTGACGCAGGAAATTCAAAAGTTTCTTCACATCACTGCAGTGTTGCAAACTTGAAATTGATTTAAACTGTAATCTGGATGAAACGAATGAATAAGATTTTCAGCTCGAGTGAGATACAGATATATATCGAGAGAGATGATGATAACATTCTATAGAAATAGAATAATTAAATACAAAGACAGTAAAATATTGACTGAATAAAGTCATGCTTTCACAAAACTGAATTTTTCATATATGATCACGAGCCGAATTTATTCTGATGAACACAAAAAATTACCATTCTGAAAATCCCTCGCGGACTACATTAGTCTTGTGTGCCGTAATTTGTGCAGGTGTGCCAGAATCTACGGTGTGCAGCCTCATATAAGAATGTTTGTACTATTTGGAAAACTTTTTTCTACACTAATTTATGAACCGATGCAGTAGCTACAGTTGGATCTAAATTTCTTGTATGTTTTACAGAGCCCATCAACTCTGCTGCATCCACAATTTTCATGAGTTATTTCTACTTAAATAGTTTTCTTATGTATTTCTGTGGGGTTTCGATTTGAAGAGAGTAGGATTTGACAAATTAAATATAAATTTCTCCTTGTCATGTACTTTCGTACACTAGCTAATAATTCTATACTTTTCAAGGTTGGCTTCTCGGTTCTACCCTCTTCTTACTCTACTGATCTGCCTAAGTGTATTCTCAGATCATTTGCGAATATCTATGCTGATGATACAACTGTATAAGGGGTGCACCTCCCAAATTCTCTATGACCAGAGCTTCTGCAGCTGATCTCTCCTCTGACCTAGCTCTAAAAGCTCAACGTGGGGAGGGGAAACTGGCTGGTCACATTCATTGACCAAATTAGTGACCTTCCACCATTATCGATCGAGGAGGCCCTGTGCCTTGAGCGCCAACTGGGCTTTAAACTCAACCCAGAGCTCTTACATATAATCCATAATAAGCTTGCAGGTAACAAATTATTCATTCACTTGGCAACCCATTTCTCACCGACAAGACATTGCAAGCCTCTCGCTGTTTCATCGCTATTTCCATGGAGAATGTTCGGATGAACTATACTTAGTTTCATTAGTCCTAATCTTCCCGGCTAGGATTTCCCCCAATGCCACGCATATTGTAACGAACCCACTCTGATTCCCTTCCTATTTCCTTGGTAAAATGTAAGTTTCACTCAAGCTTCTCACTGCCGACTGCCTTGTAGAAGTCTGGGGTTAACTGTTACCTTCCACTCTTATCCACTTAAGCTGTTCCTCTTACTTTATAAACCTCTATCTCGAGTGACCCTTAGGCTTTGTACAAGCCCAAGGGCCACTCTACATCACTACATCTTTACACCACTCTAAAGAAAAATTAATGGCACAGGTTTATGTTTTATATCTTGAATGGTTTTTCACTTTATCTTCTTAGAATCACTTATCCACTCGACCCGGATGTTTGTGTTTTAATTCACTTAGTAGCGTTTAGGATCTTAGCTTACAAGTGGCCTTCGCTTTTTGTGCATCGATTTATTGTTAGATATAATCGATAACAGCAAAAATGTCAGCTTTCATCGAGCTGGAGGTAATGCTATACTTCAGTTTGGAAAAATACCCTAAACTGGCGAAAATTATGAAATATAACTATGAATATCATAATTACTGCAGTGAAAAAAAGATAATGAAAGATTGTTACGAAGAATTGGGAAGAAATAGAAAATCTAGACAATTCTAATGATTCAGAATGCAACTCAAGTTATCAGGCATGATGAAGAGGTTTCTGTAGTTTTGAGAAAACTTGCTTTCATTTAAACCTCAACAATATGCATGAGATATCTGCTATGAAGATGCAACTAATAATGAAGGAGATCCATATAGATTCTCTAGTGAAAAGTCCAAGAATGTAGTAATGACGTAGGAATAATTTTCGAGATTTCTAAGTGTGCTGTGTTGACTGTGAAGAGGAGTAAAAAGCTCTTTCTTGCAACATTGGACTACTACCTGAAATTATGTTGGAGCCAAATGAAAGTGGACACAAGTTCCTTGGAATTTTCGAACTTGATGACCTAATATATCGAAATATAAAGAGAAGAGTTGATTAGATATCTGAGGAGATTCAAACTAGTAATCAAATCGAACTTCACTCTTAGAACCTGATTACAGCAATTAACACGTGGGCAATGGTTGTATTTACAATACTACAATTTTAAACAGGACACTGGCTTGCCGAACTTGATAGTAAAACCTGTAAGATGCGCACCGCGCGTAGTACACTACACCCAGTCTACCATCATCAGAATTTACATAAAGAGATCTGATAGAGAATGAGGGCTGATAGAAAGTGAGAATTGATAGAGGGTGAGAACTGATAGAAAGTAAGAATTAATAGAGGGTGAGTGCTGATAACTTTGACGAAGGCAAACGAAGGTATTTTCATACTACGTGGGGAACAGTGAATAATTTGCAATATGAAACAGCACAAATTGTGTTGATGGAGGTGAAGTGGAAGGAAAAGAATAATGCTCGCTGAGAAAGACGCAGGATAAACATGAACAACTATTGGACATGAAGTTACACGGCCAATTCGAAAAAGTCACGGAAGGATTGAAGGACAATGAAGCCTCCCAGATAATGATTGAATCACGGTAACCTGAAAAAAGAGAGACTCAAAATGTAATCATAGCAGCGCAAGAACAAGCCTTACATACGAAAGCCATAGCCAATAACGTGAACTACACGACGGATGTATAGACATTGCGGAGAATGTTACACATTTAATCAGTGAGTGTACAATACTGGCACAGAGAGAGTACAAAAGATGACATGACCATGTTTGTCTTAATTCGTTCTTGTGGAAAAATATGAATATGTGTCCGAGAAATGGTACAACAACGTACCATGGCTGGTAATAAAGCAAGCCACGGATAGTCTGGGACTATGAACTTCAAACGGATCGAATTATTGAACACCGAAGACCAGTTATAATCAGCCTCAACACAACTTAAAATGAATGTCAAATATATGATGTGGCCATACTTGATAACTAAAGTATAACAGTAAATCAAATAGAAAATCTTAAAATCTGTATGTTTTTATTTACAAATGTCAAGCTCGAAACGCTGTTTACATCATTGATGACTGAATATTATTACGAACTGGGGGAAAAAATGTCCATATGTAGTACGCAGTTATCAACGTCTTAAGGAGGTTTTAAAATTTTCCATCTGCAAAGAAGAACCGTACAGATAACTCTTTAAAAATCAGGGATCAATTTGGCACTGTATTTTTATTATCAAAAGGACTCTACCCGCTAAAATTATCTTCCCACGTAAATTCTTCCCTGTTCGTTTTGTTTTTCTTTTTTTTTTTTTTTTTTTTAACGAGCGGGTCAGTAAATTTAAGTAGTAGCCATATTACTTTTATCGATATAAAAAGGTCATCTTAAAAGTATTTATACATCTAATTGGTAGAATGATATTAAATATTTACGCTTGCTCACAAGACAAAACTTGATCTGAAAAACAATGGTTAGACGACTCGGAGCGGATGAGCGAGCTTTTCTGGTAAACTATTACTACCAAGTACAGAGATCACTAGGTACCTAGTAACCTTGTGCTAAATTAAGGTAAGCTTTGTAAACAAGAAACTAACTAAAGGCTAGTGAGTTAAGCATTGCCTTGTGGAAGGTAACGGGTTTTTATGGCAAAAGATCATTGTCCTAAAATAGAACATTTGACAGTAACATGACTTTCTGTTAGTACTCAAATTTATATGGGATGTGTAATTTGAACTCATTTGTTCATAATTGTTTCCTTGCGTTTAACAGTATGGAATTGTTATAAAATAAAATAAGACATATCTCGGCTGATTTGCAGGCAAATAAACTAACATACTCAAAAGTGAGAGCCGGATATGAACGGGACAAGGCCCCGTCACAAATGACCGTTATCGTCGTTTACGCATATGCCCGACGCACGAGTTCCGGTCGAAAAATAAAATAATATTTTAATGTGTTTCTATTTTTCGACCAATAAAAATGCTTCCCTCCTAATTATACTCGCGTCGTTTTACGAGCCTGTTAAGCCATAAAAAACGCCATAAAAGGGGTCACATGGGGAAGTAGAACAGCAATCAACAGGAGGCCAGGGAAGAGACCGGTCACGGTCGGTCTGAGCTGCCAACAGCAGTCAGCAGCAGTAGCGCCACGCCAACCAGTGTGAACTACTATGAGAGATCAACCCAGACCGGGAGCCGGTTTATGAACTATATTACAAGGTAGCTGTCCCAAACCCACACGTTCCTATTGAAATAAGTCACGTACATCTATTTCTGCTGTTGTCGTATTTCCTTCTTGCAACCATACGCTTGTCTATAACACTGGTGTCAGAAGCGTACAGTAAGAGAAATATGGCTGACTACACGAGCTTCACCCGAGCCGAACTATTTACTCTCATCAAGGAACAGAAAACACTACTATTCAACTTAAAAACGGGACCAACACAGCCTTCCGAAGCCACGATACAGGAAATTCAAGCCGACATAAACGACATGCTGACTGCCCTAAAATCAACTACTTTAACACCTCCCACCGCTCAAACAAACGGCGATTACAGCTTAATGATGCGCCAACAAACTATACGCGACATATTGAAGCTAGAGAGAACTTTTCACCCT
>CAHIKZ030003744.1:332500-382500 GCA_903632075.3 Acanthosepion pharaonis | reverse complement strand
GTGTGTGTGTGTGTGTGTGTGTGTGTGTGTGTGTGTGTGTGTGTGTGTGTGTGTGTAACTTTTATTTTAAAAATCTAAAATAATTTAATTCATTTGTGAATAAGTCCTGAAAGTTTCATTAAAATTAAACTAATGACGCAAGAAAAACTTTTTAATCATAATTTCGAACGTGCTCGAAAGGACTAAAAGATTAAGTGAAGCAATCAAAAAATACTTTAGTCTTTACTCTTAATAATAACATAAAAATTTTGACGACAACTTGCTTTTTCCAGTATCAATCCCTTTCTAAAGTATAGAATAGTTGAGTAATAACAATGGTCAGATAGAAGTAAATTTATTTTCTCGGGGTATATTGTCTTTCTTGAAAACTAAGGAATATTGCATAGTTTATCGGCCATATAAAAACTCGTAAATTGAGGTGTTCTTTTTTAAAAGCATAACGCGCTTTTGAATTTTATCTTTGTAATTGTTTCTTTTTGTAAATAGTAGAGTATTCTACTGAACCTAAAGTAAATTCAGCGGTAAATTTTATAAAGAATCCGAATCAGTTGGTAATGATTTTGCAAATAGAATAGGCATGTTCAAATTATGATAGTGAAAATTATGATAGTGAAATTGAACTTGATTTTGGCAAAAACAGATTATTGATAAATACACACACACACATACATATGTATATATAGTTAAAAGATCAAATTAAATGCACGGAATATTTTAAAAGCTCTTCAGAAATGACTTCCACCTTTATGCAATCAGCAGCAATAATTTTCCATTATGAAAAAGCAAATACATTTTTAGAATTTAAAAAGACAAGGAAACAGAAGTTTGCAATCGCGGTGTTTTCAAAACATTGGATCGGGATTTCAAAACATTGGATCGGGATTTCAAAACATTGGATCGTGATTTATTAATTTTTATCGCCTCTCTGCTTTCAGATGAAAAAGGAAAAAGCAATTTTATTTTTATTTAGTTAAATATTTCGATTTTTAGCATGATCAAATAATATCAAAAGTTACTATACCATAACAGTGACTGGATAAAACCTTTTTCAGCAGCAAGATGATCCACGAAACCTTTACTTTCATTTGTTCCGAGATTCTCTGCATTTCTTCTACCTTGCCGAAAGCATTGACGATGACAGTCTGCCATTTTGTTCCTGATTTTGAAGCAGAACCTTCCGTTTCCTTCCCTATAAACTATTTTTTTTTATTTTGGAAATCAAGTAAATTGTGACATACAATGAATTCTCGGTTTTCATGGCCAACAGCATGGAAATGTTAACAGATAAAAGCAGTAGTGTTATTCATTTACTGGCCTGGGGACAGTTTTCTTGTCATTCATTCCTTGCAAAAAAGGGAAAGAAAAAGTGAAGAATGCAGACTTGGTAATAAAAATTGGATTTATATTGTATAGATTCAGATTGTGGGAGGACGGGTAAGAAAAGAAATCTTCTATCAAGAATTCTACTCAGCAAAATAAATTTATTAACCTTGCGGGAAATGCTTGGCAGATATTGATTTGGATTTTTAAAAATAACAAAAATGTTATGTGTGCCCGCGCACTTAAATAGATATGCAGATGCGCCAGCTAATTGTGAACATTTTACAAAGATATTCAGTAGAAGAAAAACAGTATATTAATAAAATAATCTGTATACACGTTCAATGCAGCAAAGCAGGAAGAGGTTATTGATATTCCCTCACCGCTTCGTAAACGACTTCAGAAGCACATGCATTAGGTGACTCTTACTCATTTTGACCTTCACGTCCACGATGGTGGCCTTCAATGAATATTATGAAGTGACATGTGGAGGTAGATGATCATGAAAATTTTCATTCACCTACTATTTGCTCATGGGTGATGGATCAATGTTCTGCGGAAACATTTAAAGTCTTCTTGGGCCACTCAACTTAATGCAGAGATTTACTACCTTGTCCAGCACCTCGTTGTATGCAATCATTTTGATTTAACTCCTGCATGAAAAAAAGTGGAATGGTTAGTTCAGTAAGCACTTTGTCACATAGTTCTCCGTCAATAAATGAACTACTCTTTCTTGCTCATATAAGACGTATACCGGACTCTCTTTAACATTATAAATATGATAGTGGACACCACTCATCGACTTGCTTTAGTTGTGATTCCTGTTGTCCTGGACTTGCTACATAAACACGACCGTTCTTACAACTTTTTACAGTTAAGCATATTTCTTTCTCTAGTCCACAGATAAAAGGTCTCCGACATAAAGTTTGGTGCATGTCGCATAATATATTTTGCATTTATAGACTACTGAAACTATGTACTAAAATAACTGGCACACTGTACATATATATGTAACATTATAAAATGACACTGGTAGTTGTTGAAAGAAATTATTGCGACACTGGTAGTATGAAATTAGGATTAAAAGGCATCATGTGAAAACCCCGCGTATAGGATCTGGAGAATTGGAAGGATTAAAAATGTTAAGGTGAAAGCGTGAATTGAAATATGGAGCAAGGAAAAAAGAGAATTTTTTTTTCCTTTCTGATAACTAGAAACGCTGAATGGAATGTTGAGTTCAAAATATGGTTTGAGGAATGTAAAATGTACCTATTTGTCCGCTGAAAGGCAAATGGAATTATGATTCGCAAAGCTGATAAAATAAACAATCTGAAATATGGGTTTGTAAACATGCAAAGTGGGCAAAGATTTTTAATCAGTCATATTGAAAAGTCGACAAAAAAGAAAACTCTTTGACGTCAAGGATATAGAAATAATTTATAACCAAAAAGTTTGTTATCGGAAAATTATTGTTTTGAATAAGTAACCGATCGCGGGCCGATTGACATCAGGATATAGAAAGGAATGATTATCAAAGTTTGTTGTCGAAGAATGTATTGTTTTGAATAACAGACTGCTTTGTTTGAAGGTCAGTGTTGTTTCTCCAAAATTAGAGAAAATAATTAATTGATATGAATACGGAGGAGTCCTGAGGTGCTGAGGTAGTCGGGTGAAATACATATAAACAGTGCGCCTAAGCGATCCAGCAGTTGGATCGAGAGACGGCAAGTGGGTCAATCGAGACAGCAACGGACAAAGGAGATGCTGAACCCCACGTGACCTACTTGAGTACGGATGAAATTCGGCCTCACTGCTCTGTGATCAAGGGACACGACGTGAGACACAAGCAGATGAAAGAACGAAGTAGAAAGCAGATAACTATCAGTTGACCGGCGACAGTACTGACCTGCGTGAGAACAACCCAGGATTGGTCCGGGCTGACCGTGTTATATACGTATAATTATACGAGTATAAATGTATGTATCTGACTCGACATTATGTAGGCATGCCGTAATCAACAGCGAAATATCACACATAAAATATGTAAATGTGTCAGTTTTACTTTACCATGTATTTTCATGCGAACCATTATATCATTGTATAAAAGACAGTTTAGCAATAAACAAATTCAATTGGTTTATATTTCTCTCTATACATTTGTGCACACGTGCATGCGCAAACGAACGTGATTTTAGTGGGTGTATGTCGGTAGATATTTCAGAAAACTTTTATATTCATTCTGATACCAAAGACAGTACGCATGTCACATACTCTATCAATAGAATTATCTGGGTTATTTCTCTTGGGTATTTTTTTAAAATTCACGGCGTTCAATGCAACCAATAGATATTTCTCATTTCGTTTTTATTTTCTCCTCGCTTCATTGTATACATCGGTTACTTAATCAAAACCCGAAGGTATAGTATTCGTTCATTCAAAACAGAATTGAAGATAATTTATTCGAAGGAGAAAAATATGCACATTCAAATATAGAAGCACACAGCCGCGCAAAATCGCGAGATTTGATTGGTTCTTGTATTATAACAGTTGTTTTTGATAAGATCGTTAAATAATAATAATTTGTGGGTCTCAAACTCTCTGTACCGTCACTGTAAATATTTTTGCTCTTAATAATTGCTAGACCGCTGGTCATCGCCATTATTAAAAGAATTATGTCGTTTTTTATTTTAATAATATAAATAGGGAGAGTAATAGAATAGCAATCGTTTTGGATTCAAATATGAGAAAACATGGTACCAACACAAGCCAAATAAAAATCATGTCTGGGAATTTAAGATTTAGACTAACCAAAACATCCAAATCAGAAAACTAGTTCTTCCAATCTGTGTAGTTGTGTTAGAAGACCACAAGAATAAAAGGAAACCTACTTGGATGCATATAAAAACACTAAAATTAAAAATGTTATTAAGATTTAAAGCGTTGCAGTTTATGGCTTTGCTGGGATCTACGAAATATTGAAAGCTACTTCGGAATTGAGGAAACTTTTCATTCAATCCCGTCAGATAACCACTGGGTATATGATATGCACATGCAAAATGAAGATCAACAAGATGTACAAAGAGAGAAAAGAAAAAAAGAAAGAAAGATGTGAATATGTAAATAGGACGAGAAGAAAGGAGAAATGGTGAAGAAGCCACATTATTTGGGCAGCAAGAACGATGTCATACGAAACTAACCTGTTAATGATCATTTTTTTATATTAATCCGTATACTATAAAGTTTCGAGATCGAGCTATCTACTGTTAGTATTATTCCAGCTAACATTGAACGTTCTTGTAATGTTGGAAATGCGTTGTATTTGGTGAGGGTATATGTGACGCTATAGCGATATTACGTTGCAGTCAGGTGGTTCCCTGAACCCAAATTCACTGCTTATCCCAAAGTTGTCAAAACATTATACTAATATGCGAAGTTCTGAAGCTGAAAAAATTCGCAAATAATATCAGAATCCTTTTTCTTACACTTAACAATATGTATAGAACATATGGAATTTCTTTTCGTATTTTTAAAAATTAAGACTCATTTATTTAGCTCATGAATGCACCTTCTAATATCTTCCTGGAATTTATTATTTATTTTCTATTAATATAATGTTTTGCAGTGTCTACAAAAAAGTTTTTACAACTCCTATATAACGTTGTAAAAATATTATCAGTCCTATAACCGGATGTGATCGTACTGGCTCTGGGAATTACTTTTTGACTTCTGCCCTTTCTCAAGAAAAAATGTTTTTTAAACATCTGTATTTAAGTTATTCAATTTTTTACTGTTATGAGTCCGAGGAAGTGGAAAAGATGTAAGACCGATTATAAAACCTTTTCGACCTCCATGATGAAAATCGAAATAAACGAGCAACAAGATACATCATTTCTCAACCATTTTTTTTCCAAATGTTGAATGCCGTGATAAATTCGATACGCGAAAAGCATGTAGCAAAGATTTGGTGACTACTAGCGGAAAACAAACACATCGGTTGAGAGATCAAAATAAGTGGTGCGATGTTTTCTGGTAGAATTGTAGAGGAAGTGGTGTGTGCCTATGGCGAGTTCCTGATAATTTTTAATGTATCCGAGTACGAATGATTCAGAAAGAAAATTATTTTAAAGTATGATGCTCCATCGCATTCAGGGATAAAATCTAATACGCGAATAAAAATTCAGTCACGAAAAAAATTATATCACGCCACCTATAATCATATCAAAACTCCAAATACTAAAATGAAAACCCGTAATCTAAAACTTATTTCAAATACCAAATAAAACCGAAGAAAAAGTGTAAGATCAAAGCCAGTCCATAAGTAAAATAAACAATTCAGGACTATAAATGATCTGAAGCATTAGCAATAAACAAAAAAAAAAAAAAAAATTAAAACCGCTCTTCTGGAACTTCTAGTATATGTAGCCAACGCAAAGTGGAGAAACACAATCTGAAGTAAGTCTTGAAACTGACAATAACTATGCAATGTTGTTTTGTTTTTTATATCCACACACACAAATACATATATAGATATACAGACATAGAATACCACGTGTCGATAAAAACAAATTAAACACCTCATTTAATACAAAAAAACCTAAAACCTCTAACATAATCACTACCAAAGATAGAACAAAAAATGATCTTAAACTAATACTGTTCATGAAGTCGCTTACCCACTTGGAACAGGTTTCACTAAGAATAAAAATTCAGCTAAAACATATATTGGTTACAGAATCACTACATTATCACACTTGTTAACTTGTTATTTACATATCACCAACCAACAAAGTAGAAATCCGGTAAATAGTTATAAATTGAACACTGTACGATATAAACAGTAAAAATACACTTACTAAAATACTTAACTTATACAGACAACACAGTATCATCAAAATTTCAATTTATGAAGAAAGGTTCTCATTAGAAAAACAAATATACACACAGAATACAACCAAAGAAAACCAATACATACTTAGACACAACACTATGAATCCACAAAAATATGGAGAATTTTTGTTAAAAATTTCCCCAGAACACAAAACACCGTAGAAAACGGAGAAAATAGTCTTAAAAATAAAATTTCCTTGGTCTCAACCATAACTGCACGCACACGCACACGCACGCACACGCTCACACACACACACACATATATATATATATATATATATATATATATATATATATATATATATATATATATATATATATAGAGAGAGAGAAAAAGAGGTAGGAAATACCTTTCTTTATTGAGAAGCATAAAACAAATCTAAAAATAAACTTTACGTGACATTTTCATACAATTCGTCCTTCAACAAAAGCAGAAATACTTTCAAAATAGAGGAAAAAGGAAATCCGAGATTCATTTTGTCATCTCAATCTTTCAACCCATAGTTTTGTAAATTATTTCTATTTGCATTGAGGAATCTATTGTTGGAGACGAACAAATTCATCCCATGATCTGCAATAACAATGAACAAGGCTCTGCTTAACAGATGATAGTTTTCACGAAAATAAAAACAGACTGAGTCGAACTTGGTATTCTCTCCCTGTATATATAGTGAGAGAGAGATAGATAGATAGATAGATAGATAGATAGATAGATAGATATGTGTGTGTGTGTATTAGAGTAACGTATAAAAAACGAAAATGCCATTTCACCAACAATCAGCTTTGCGTCAAACTAAGCTAAGCTTAAAAATATCTTATTCATAGGCACACACACGCACGCATATATATATATATATATATATATATATATATATATATATATATATATATATAATAGCCCATTCGATTTCGAGGATGCCCGTCTACTATTTCGGGCACATTAGTGTTTTGCTCAACACAAACAGAGCCAAACTGTGGTTTATACTGCACATTATCATTGAGAGACGAAAGGAAATCACCATATTGATACATGTTTAAATCCAATCTAAGTTTTCGGCTTACATAAGCCATTATCAAAGATGACAATTAAATTTCAATATATCAAACAATTACATTTCAATATATCAAACAATACACGGACGAGACAATAATGATAGTCTGCTTTTGTTGCATGAAAAATGTCAAAGCAACGACAAACTCGTGTATCCGAGACGCGGAAGCGAAAATCGCGTCACAGCTTGTGACGTCACACATGACAATGCGAGAGTGAAAACGAGAAGTATTAAGTTTGGGAAGCCGTTGTTCTAAATTCTGTTATCAATTATAGGCATTTAAGAATATTTGTGGAGATTTCGTAGTTTATTTTGTTCAGGTTAGGTTTCAACTGTTTTATGTATATAGCTTCAAGAATTTTTAGTTTTTTTTATTGTTTTCATGTTTAAGTATAGTTGTGTTATTTAATGAAACATGCACCAATGAAAAATTGCTGCCTAAATATATATATATATATATATATATATATATATATATATAAATATATATAATGAAAAAAACTGAATGAAATATATATATATATATATATATATATATTTATTAAAAGACATTTTATTTATGTTTAACGTTGTTATTTTATAAATAAAAATGTCTTTAATAAATAAATTGTCGGACCTCGTCCATTTCTTAACATATATATATATATATATATATATATAATAAAACTGAAGTTAACGAATCGATGTTGGTAAAAGTTTCAGAATCTACTTGTGTTTACATAAACACAGTATTAGTTTCACTTTTTATTATCTATGCTTATTAAAATTATCGATAATAATTTGTTTACAGAGATAATTTATTGTAAATATTTCTAATAAAGCCACATATTAGAAACTGAAATTCACATTGTATCTTTTATATAAATATTTTGAACATTTTACTAATATCGTTTTTTTTATTACTAAAACATTAAATTTAAATAAAATCTGATATAGTATTACATATCGAGTATAAGAGATTGCAATATGTACAATACATAACAGATTATAATCTATCCTACACAGAATGAAATGCATTCATGTTTTTATTATATAATAAAATATTTATGTACAGACATAGAAATATATATTATGAGGTGGGGGTGGGGTAAAATGTAAATAATGGGGAAAGTCTTGTAGCAAAGAAACACAAATTGGTATTCCAAGTTTTTTCGCGAAATTCATATGAAATGAAGATTGATGTCAAATGCGAAATACAAATCTACAACCGAAGTGACAGCATTTACATGGATATCTAAATGGATTCTAAAAAGAGACAATTAGCCTGGCGATTCAAGGAGATGTGCGAATATAGTAGTAGAATAGACATAAATAAAAAGAAAGCGAAATGATCATCTAGAAACTGGCCTATACACATACATACATCTACAGTGTGACTCAAAAGAGTTTGTAAATACTGATATTTTGCATTTTCTCTAATAAAATATGATTATATGAACAAAAGTTGAATATTTTAATTCCTTACTGCTCACCCAATACCCAAACATAGAATTACTTAGAATTACGAAAATTAGCTTTAATCGTGATTTTTTTTTTATTTATTAAAGAAAAAATACCGACTCAAGAGTTTTTGTAAACTTTAATTTCGATGCAAAAAATCGGTCCTGATCAAATCAATTGTACAAAATAATGAAAAGGTGTATTATGTATTATATACGAATGAAAGTTGGTATGGCTTTGTTTAGATATCAATGTATGAAAACACAAAGAGCACATTAATATTTAATTTTTCGACCATTATTCTTAAGAAGCTCAATAAGTCGTTTATCAACTGATGAAGTGAGTTTCCTAACTTCGCTGGCTGTAATTTTAGAACAAATATCCAAAATGAACTCCCATGGGCGATCCTTGTTAGACAATTGCCGCTTTACCATGGCCCAAATGTTCTCAATAGAGTTTAATTCAGGACTCTGCGGTGGCCATACCATAACTTCGTCCCCTGTAAAATCTTGATTTGCCACCCACTCTTTGGTGAAGCGCGCCGTATGACTGACGGCATTATCTTGCAGATAAACAAGATTACTACAGAACTCATCATTTTGTGAATTCAACCAGGATATGAATTTTTCTTTTAAAAACTGGCAATAATTAGCTGAATTCAGTTTGAGTCTTTCTGGCACAAGAAATGGTCCAATTAATGTCGAGCCACAAATTCCAGCTCAGAACATCACTCCACCACCGCCCTGTTGACGTTTAAAACGCAAGCGAAGAGTTCCACCATGAATGAGCCAACTTCTTTTATAACCATCGGGGTCGTCTAATGAAGCTCTGGCTTCATCCGTCCAGATTACTCTTTGGAAATCAATTTTTAAGAAATTGTTTGCCCATTCTAACCTCTTCAGGCGATTCCTTTCGCTCAACGGATGACATGAAATTAGAGAACGTTGTTTTTTCATACTATGGAGGATGTGATTTCGTGTTGCTTTCAATCCTTCTTCAAAGCCAGCTTGCTTAAAAATCTCTTTGCTGGTCATGTGAGTGTTTTTCTTAAATCTCTTTTGTTAATCGCACATGGGCGACGACCCTTCTGCTTCTTGTGCTCAACTTTATCATCATTGACACCATTGCTTCACTAT
Source organism: Acanthosepion pharaonis (assembly GCA_903632075.3). Classification (NCBI taxonomy): domain Eukaryota; kingdom Metazoa; phylum Mollusca; class Cephalopoda; order Sepiida; family Sepiidae; genus Acanthosepion; species Acanthosepion pharaonis. The sequence goes on along the minus strand of CAHIKZ030003744.1, from coordinate 372,665 downwards.
GTTTTGATCTTTTGTGAATTATTTTTGCTGTTTCCAATGTGGTTTTATCATTTGAGAGTAATTTTGATGCTTTTTTATCAGCAATATGCATATTCCCACGAGCCATTATTTTAAAATTTATGATTTCTGCAAACACTTTAGATTCACCTGAAATATATAGAAATAAATAATAATATGGAGATTTTCGTTAATTAAACCTTTATGTCACGTCAGACATGTCATTTTAATTTAAATATATTTATTCTAATGTTTACACAAGGTATTACAATTGTTTAAATTTGTATATTCTAGAAATGTTATAGTTGCAAACACTTTTGAGTCGCACTGTATATATATATATATATATATATATATATATATAAAACAAAGGATGTCCGTGTGTCTGTCTATCTGTGTGATAACTTTTCACTCGAGATCCATCCAACCGATTTTGAACAAACTTGTGATATACATTGTACAATGTAAGAGATAGGTTCTTAGCGTAATAAATCGGTAATTTTAAAAAATCAATAATCGATAAAGCCGATTAAATATCTCGGTATATAGGTTGCTTACAGCATGACGAGCTCAACGATAACTCATTTTTATTTCTACGCCACTCCATTTATAAAAAAAACGCGTAAAACGAAAAATCTATTTCAACACAAATTTTAAACTAAAAACTCCCTCAATTTTCAAGCAATCTAATACAAACTTCACTCATCTGTAGCTACTGTTTGTTTCAAATTAGATTATGTAAACTTTATATTTTGTAATTCTATTCAAATATACTTTGAAAAACGTATATTTTATTTTTACAAGTTTTTTTAAAACAGAGAATTTAACTTTTATTTACAAATGTCTCAAAATTTCAGACATTTCGTCTTCATATTTGTTTTTGTTCTCGATTGACTTCGAAGAGCAAGGAGCCATAAACGGTTAATCTTAAATGTCAGTTTTGAAATTCTTAATAAAACTTTGTTCATTCTCAGATTATTCTAATACTAACGTTTAAGTGAAAACACTCGCGCCCATCCCCATATACATATACGCACGCTGGAATACTTTAGAATATTTTAGTACCACCCACTTCCCACTTTTTTAATTGCATCTCTATTTTTATTAAGCAGTTAAGAATCAATATAAAAATCTGGCATCATCATGGGTTTCTAAAAAAATAAAATAAAAATTCAGTATATATCGATATTAATTATAGGTTTCTATCTATAATACATTAATTTTCACCGTCCCAAAAATGAGATAGTGGGCCTTAATAACATTAATTAGTTAACTATTTTCCAACCAACTGTTAGACGCAATTTAATTTCATTTTCATAGTCTTTTCATCTGCTTTGATCTTCTCCAAAATAAATGTTTACCTCTCTTCTTGATTCTTCAGAATCTATTTTTGTGATCCTTTTCGGAAAATTACAATTCGACATTAATTTCTGTTCATTTTAAGTCTACATTGAAACTTATACAATTTGAGTCATTAAACATATCTTATTATTGAGTCCGTTATTCTTAAAATTTCGCAAGGAATCGTAGATGTTTCAAATATTCTCCGTTTGCATTTCTTTCTATACATTCCTTGTTTATTTTTCGGAAAATGCTTCTGGAAGGTCCACTGTAGATGAAATTGTATACTTTCCTTACCTTATTTATCTGTGCCTTTGTGCGGGCAGATTATTATAGGGCTATTATTACGCGTGTGCGCGCGCACACACACACTCAAGCACACATATAAACATCAGTTTTTTTTGTTTGTTTTTTTTTGTAAGTAGCGTAACCATTCTTAAAACCTGATTTGAGTAACCATTCTTAAAACCTAATAGCTGTGTTAATTCTTATTTTTCTTCACCTATCAAAAGCTCGATTACTGTATGTTCTCTTGGTGGATTTCCATGTTCCACATTAGTTCGTTCATTGTTAGATTTAGTATCTGCCAAAGTGACTGCTGGTGGTATTTTATTTCCAAATCATACAGGTTTGCATAGCACCCTTTGCTTTCCTCTATTTTCCTTACATTTGTTAATTTTCTCCTTTTTTCTGAGTTGCAGATCGAGCTTCTTTTATTCTTTCCATTTTTCCTTTTCTTCCTTCATTTTTTACTTGTTTACTTTACATTTTCAATTTTATTACTAATTATTAGTAGTTTTTTTTATATTTTTTTACATCAGTTTTCGTGTTGACTTTGAATATTTCCCTTTTTTATTGCTATTTTCCTTCTTTTTTTGTTTCCTCCTTAATTACTGTTGTCAAATTGCTATTCATATTTGTTATTTCCCCTATTCCACAAAGATGGGATATGTTCTTGATTTCAACTTGATATTCACTGATGTTATGTCTGATTTTATCAGACCTAATTCTCTTTTTAAGGATCAATTTTCGAGTGAAATTTGATCCTGCAATTTAGCATTCTCTGAAAACTTTCTTTATTAACTTTGTTTATGATTATTATACATTTAACGGTTTTAAATTTGTTAACAATTATTAAATCCGTTTCACTTTTTTTTTATTTGTTTTTTTTTCAAAGTCAATTTGCCGCCTCGTTTTTTTTTTTTTTGTTTTGTTTTATAAAATTCTATTGGTAGTTGTCATTATGTATCTCTAAGAAAATGTAACTGTTTCATTCATTCTTCTTCTTTTTAAAGTGAGTTCTCCTTATGTCCTTAATTTTGCAATGAATTAGCCCATCAAAATGGTTTACTGGATGTTCTCTTTGTTCATAACTTTATTGATGTCATCGCAAAACAAATTAACCCTCTGTCCATTTGGGATCTTGTGTAAAGATTTTGGACTACTTTTAGTATATATATATATATATATATATATATATATATATTGCATAATGTAATTAATATTTAAGCTATTTTGTTTTCGATACAATCAAAATTGTTTGCAATTGTAACTAAAAATGCTATGCTACTTTTTAATCCTTCTTCCACTTATAATAAAATATGTTTTGCTTATATCATGTTATGCTTTCATTATTTTATGTAAATGATTATGTCCATATGTGAATCGTATTAATACCTAACACATGCCAGTTTCATCATTAATGTTCCAGTTATGCTGTGTATGTAGATTTTTCACTTCTTTATATGGTTTAATGTAGAAGTTTATGATTGTTCGCTATCGGTGATACTCTGCTCGCACACCCATGAGACAATGTGATACGACATTAATTATACAATATTCCAACAGCAATGTCACGTTATATCGTATTATTATATAATCGTCAATTTGTCAAATTTCCGGTGAACCTTTTAGTAGTTATGCTTTAAGGGCGCATCCATCGCAATATGATGAATTGATTACAACTGACTTAAATCAGAATCCCCTCAGTTTCACTATTACTGATCAGCTATTGTATTCTATCAATGTCACCAGGGATGGGCTAAATTGTGTAAAACACACACACACACACACACATATATATATATATATATATATATATATATATATATATATAATTCTGTATTTAGGCAGCAATCCCCCTTTTGTATGTGTATTAATAAAGAGGACAAAAAAGGTATTGCGATTAAGCTTTTTATTTAATTTTTCTTGTGTTCGGACAAGTGTTTTCTATTCTGGACACAGTGTGTGTAGAGACTGTCCAAATGTTCTGTAATTCCAAGCGCTTTCGGCTATACTTTTAGCCATTATTATCAAGGATGCTTTTATCTTTACTTTTTAAGTGGATGTATGGTTTGTGTGTATGTACCTAGTCGAACAGTCATTGTGGCCGTGTTAATGACTGTGTTCGGAAAATAAAACATCTCTATAACTCTAGGTACGTACACATTGAGTGTTGGCTTTTTTTATTATTATTTTAAATCTTTTTTTACATGTGGATGGGGTTATTATGCTTGTGTTTTCTAATAGTAGGTTTCGAATGGAGTCGAATACATGTGTGTGTGCGTGTGTGTGTGTGTGCGTGCGTGTGTGTGTGCGTGTGTGTGTGTGTGTGTGTTTGTGTGTGTTTGTGTGTGTGCGTGTGTGTTTAAATGAGTTCAAATGGAGCTGTGGTCGTATAAGTGTAATGTAAATCGTCTGGATAGGAATGTAGTAGCGTGACCAATGTAATTATTTATGAGTTTTGTTTGATTAGGAACACAATTCCTTAAGAGGCATTTGAACTCGTAAATAATGTTCATTATTTGTAGTTTTGATTCTGAGGCTGTGTTGTTATTTTTGAGGATGACGTTAGCTGTTTTAATTTTTTGTAATAAATAAATATTTTTTTGTTTGTTTGGGTCAGCTGAGGTAGTGTATTACATTGTTAACTAGTGTCTGTTTTGCAGTGTTGAGTAGACGAGAGGATGATTTTCCGTGTTCTCTCTTTAGGAACTTTGTTATCACTGCTATTTTGTATCTGAGTAGGCATTCACTCTTAAAATTAATGTGGCAAGAGTTTCTACTAGAGTTTTTTTTTGTTTTTTTTACACAGTGAGGAGGTGAAAGTTTTATTAGTGTATTCTACGAGAACGTCTAAGAATGGGTGTTAATTCTTTTGACTTAATTCGTAGGTAAAGTTAAGGACATTTTTTTTCAAATGTGATTTCGAGAGTATCGATTTCTTTTGTGTTTTTCATTAAAATAAAAATATCGTTTACGTAGCGGACATTTTAGGTTTACTGACCTGTTTGATATGATCTTTTCTACATGGGACCTGTAGTAATTGGAGAAGCCCAGACCGAGCAGATTTCCCTTATTAACAGCCATTAGTTTGGGTATAGACGTTGCCATTATGCTCATAGAAGTGGACTTTGGTTGTTCCTGCATGCAATAATTTTTTAGGCTATTCGGTTTGATGAATGGAGTTGGAAAAGATTTATTTGTGGACACAGAGTTAAGGATAATGTCAATGATTTGATCGATGGGTAAGTTTGTGAATAAAGTTTCAACGTAGAATGACGCTAAGACACCTTGCGTTGGTTTTTTCAAATATATAAATGTGTACATATATATATATATATATATATATATATATATATATATATATATATATATATATGACCCGAACAAAATATTAAATTAACTATCTACTACAAAAAAGTTAAAAGAGCTAACCTTATCCTCAAAAATAACAACACACCAGCTAGGTCAAAATTACAACGAACGAACATTATCTATGAGTTCAAATGCCCCTTAAGGAACTGTGTTCCTGATTAAACCGAATTCATAAATAATAATAGATGCCTATCCAGACACCTTTCTGACCACAGATCTATTAGAATCCATTTAAACACACACATAAACTATATATATATATATATGAGATTGAATACTGAATTTTTCACAAATCAGAATAAGGATTTGAGAAAGTTGGTCAGGCTGAGAATTTTTCAACACCTTGACATTTAAATATAATGTTATATAATCTTATTCAACGAAACTGGTGAGAGGAGAGAATGAACTATTCAGATGTTTTAAAAAATACCAAGGTGTTTTGCGTATGTTTCTCGATTTTCTCCAATTTATTGCTTCGAGTTTTAAGAATGATGATAAATCCTAGACAAGAATTTTAAAAATCCCTTAATAACATATCGAATTAAAAGAAACAGAACAATAGGTTAGATATATCATAACTTGTAAATGAAATGCAAAGAAATTAATTGTATTTAATCGAAAAAATAGGTTGTCAACTGACAACTAAGAATAGCATGTGTACCGTGGATTAGAAATTTAAATTGACTTTTTCTTTTTCATTGAAAATTTAAACGTAACTGATTACACTGTTTCCTGATTAACTTCTAAAAGTTCCCAGCGTGCTTTTTCTCAATTATTTTGTTCATTAGCGAGTGGATAATCACGCAAAGGAAGACGCACACGTAAGTTGTTCCATGGTTAAGAAAATTGACAATTACACGTATTCAAAAGAACAACGTTAACATTTATAATATTTCAATATTGGCATCGACAATTATCCGAAACATTGGATCATTATATTTCTCTCTCTCTCTCTCTCTCTCTCTCTCTCATATATATATATATATATATATATATATAATTAACAAATCAAAGATTATTACTTGCTCTGTTTATTATATTGAGCTCTCAGGATTTATATCCTCCCTGGAATTATCCTTACTGATTACCAATTAACTTTATCTATCTATCTATATATCTATCTCTCTCTCTCTCTCTCTCTCTCTATATATATATATATATATATATATATATATATATATATATATATATATATATATATATATATATATATATATATATAAGAGAGAGAGAGAGGACATTAAGTGCATTGACAAAGAGATTATAAATATCTGTAAAATAAATTCTGCTTCATTATGAGGTTGCCGAGGTATTAATACCTATGTATACATATACACGTACACATTTCCTACTATTCTAAACCTTATATCATGAATACTCATTTTTAAGTTGACGCCCTGTTGTTTTTGTTTTGTTTTTAACAGTGTGAATTACGTTTACCGACCTGCACATGCGAGTTTTAATAAAAAAAAAACAAATAGCCACCCACTCCGACAGGGTTCAAACCTGCCTTTGTAGGAGAAACCATTTTCTGATTTGAAATTTCTTATTATTTTGAACGTTACATTTAGTGGGTACAAATGATTGAATAGGTATAACTGCTGTTTTTTTGTGTAAATGTACATCTACCTGCCTATGGGGTAATTGATCTACTTACCTCTCTTAAAAAAAATGTAGAAACACAAACTTTGAAGACTCTTCAATCAGCAGATAAATGCTGACCAGTTAGATAAAAATTCCGTTAAATGCAGTTAGCCGAGAAGAAGGAATTATATTATAAGCAAGAATTATAATAATCAAATAATATATATATATATATATATATATATATATATATATATATATATGTACATATGCATAAATTAAAATAAAATTTAATACAGACTTACATTTTCACAGGCAAATTGATGAATAGAGCACGCAGCAGAAACAGACAGGAAATGGGACAAGAACCGTGCGGGTTCGTTAAAGACACTGGAACAATGAATGTCATATTTATGACCAGAATATCAGAAAGAGCATTACAGTGCAGAAGAATGCGTATCCATTTTATACATTATGCAAAAGCGTTTGACAAAGTACGTCACAAAGAACTGTGGGAACTGCTTAGTAACTTTGACATATTTGGAAAGATATTAGAAGAATCCAGAACCTATAATGGCAGCAAACCATTTGAATATGGATAGAAAATGAGTTTAGTAGATGTACAAAAATAGAAAGGGTTGTAAAACAAAGAAGTTTCTACTCAACGAACTTATTCAACATATAAAGTGAGGCGATTCTGGGAGAATTAGAAGTCCGACTAGGATTCATTATTGGCAGCTACAATCTTACCAACATAAGATATGCAGGGGACCTGAGGAAAGGAAACTACAAGAATTCATACAGGAGGTAGTGAAGGAAAGCGAGAAAGAAGTACTAAGCATTATTTGCAAGAAGACGGAATGCATGGTTGTTAGCAAAAGGAACAGCACAACATGCAAATCAAACAAGTACAAAAATTTAAATATCTGGGAAGTGTTTTAACAGAGGACAGAAAGTGAGACACTGAAAGCTGAAGGCGCCAAAGAAGCATTCTAAAGATTAAGCAGAGAATTAAGAAACTGTTATGATAGGTATTCTCTCTGACAGATGTAATCTCGTCAAGAGAAGATAACTCTCCCGATAATGCTTTTTATACAGTACCTCATTTACATATGACTACACCTCCCTGAACCTAAGATGCTCCTCATTTGAATCATCATGATATTTCTGTTCATTCTCATCTCATTCCTCACTACTACTAGGTACACTCCCTCTCTTCTTCTTCACTTTCTCTCTGGTAGTCTTTCTCATCCCTCTCAATACTGGATTCATTCATCCTTTCTTACGTCTTCTGTTCTTCTGCCTCCCCTTCCTTTTTCCTAACTTCATGCTATCTTGTGGTTCGTGTGCCAGTATATCCTGCCCCTTCTTTGTTAACACTGGTCTGTTAAATCTCTTTTGCTCTGTAAAATTCACCTTCTCCTTTCTGCACCACACACTTTCAGTCGTTGCAAATGACATGTGGCAATCGGAGCTCTTATTTGTCTTCCCATCAATGCGGATGGGCTTTGTCTTCCGCCTGCATGCGGAATAGCTCTATAACTTAATAGTCGTCTAGGTAAATAGTTCGTTTCAGATCGTTGTGGTTTATGCGTTCGACGACTAGACGGAACGTGCCTCATTTTTCCCATCAGTTAGGGCCGTTCCTGGTGGATAGTCTTAATGGGGTACTTGAATGCCATCCTAGACCCCATCATAGACAGGATGCGGGGATCTAGCAGGAGGTCGGGTGATCGTAGCTTGGTTGATCTGATGATCGGCGTGTATGGTCTCGTTGATAGATACAAGGTTGATCACCCTGGGAAGATATGAACGAGGGCACTTAGGTGCTACCTGGATAGAATGTTAGTAAGAAGGGCTGATATAGTTCTGATAGATTATCACACATTCTTCATAGAGGAGGAGGACCCGATGTGGAGGCATTTCCTCCGCCTCCATATCAGAGTCCATACGTTGCTACTTTTGATGTTGTTTTTGCTGCTGTTGTTGTTGCTTTTCTTGTTGCTACTTTTGTTGCAGCTGTTCCTGTTGTTGCTGCTCTTTTTGTTGCTTGTCCACCTGATGCTTTGTGAAGTTTCTTCTGCTCTGGCCACTCCTGGGTTTGTTGTGGGACATCCTGCTGGAGAGGACTTGCCGTCTTCTGTCTCCTCCTCCTCACCTTCTTCCTGTTGCTGATGTTGTTGGGGGTTATAGCGTAGTGTTCTTACTGGGGTACGCTTTCGACATGTGCCCCGAGGCACCACACGACCAGCAGTAGGGTCGACGACCTTCTACAAGAACAGGCATCTTTTTTTCCCGACACATCAGAATGTTTAGGATTTCTGAAAAGCTCATGTGTGTCATTGTTACCTGGAGAACAAAGTCCCCAGTATCAATTCCCGCTTTACATATTATTGTTGAGATGTCCTTTACTTGTTTGTATCGGACAAAAAAGGGCCCAATCTCTTCTTGGTAATATTAAAGCCCCCCCCCCCCCATGTACGGTCACCCTTGTCTTTCGGATGCCCATAGATTCGGTCTGGAAACGAACTGGTTTTGCCGTTACTTCCAGCGAGCTGCCTGGTCTCTTGCCAGCAGGATATCCCACATGACCTTCGATCTTTTAGCCAATATCTTCGGGCCACTTATCAGGCTCTTTAGCGCTTCCTCCATTGTTTCCCTGCTGACCCCAGTTAATTACCGAATTTTTGCATTGGTAGTCAGCAGGGAGATTGTTTTCATATTCACGGTGTCCAGTGCTTCCAGAATAGTGAGAAACTCATTTCCTCTTATATAATGCTCCTGCTTTACCTGAAGTTGTGCATAGTAATTAGCGTCTTCTGGTGGGGGCTGTTTTCAGTCCAGGCTGTTTTGGGGGAGGAGCATTTTGTTCTAGTTGCACCAGCGATATTTCGAGAAATTCCGCCATGGCGATCGGGCTACCACCACGGTCAAATAATTAAAAAGTTCGTCTCCAAATCACTTAGCACACAAGAATTTGATGCACAAAAATAATGATTAAAACAAAAAAGAGGAGCGGAACATGTTTAAAACCAAAACCAATTACTGCAAATTAAAAGAAACCGAAAATAAAAGATTAACCAAACTCAAATGAAAACTAGCTTCACCCTAGACGGGGTTTACAAAAAAAAAATACGAAAAGAGAAACAAATTTAAAAAAAAATGAAAGAGGGCAACACGTATCACGTGTCCCAAATCACGTAACTAATAAAAATAAAAACTTGCTTCAAACTAGATGGCGGTTACAAAAAAAAAAAAAAAACTGGAGAAGAAAATTCAAAAAAATATCCAAAACTCAACCAAAATAAATCAAAATATAAAGCAAATTAAACAAAATTTCTACTTGCAAAAAATTCTTAGTGACAAATACTACTCAACTCCTCCGGAAAGAAATTTGGCTTCACGGCGGGACGTAGATTTGACAGTGAGATGCACTGTAACTGTCCAAAGAAAGATAACTCACCCCTAAGAGAGAATAACTCACCTGTAAGTATAGCCTTTTATACAGTGCCTCATTTACATACCACTACAATAAAAGAAAAAAAAATTCGTTAAAAATAAAGACAAGAGTACTGAACTGTTACGTAATAGCACTTCTCATACATGGCGATGAATGCTAGAAAATCTCCTCACAAATGGAGACTTGGGCAGCAGAAATGTGGTTCTACACGAGGATACTGAGAATACTATAGACCGAATATGCGGGCAACGAAGTTTTAGGGAAAATGGAAACAAAAAGGGGTACATACTTAAAATCAGGAAGAGACAGTTGAAAATTCTAAGACGCATAATGAGGAAAGAAGGATTGGTAAATCTTATCCTCACAAGACAGATTGAAGGAAAATAACGCATAAGAGTGATCTTGAGTAAATGGATGGTGGAACAAGGTTTAGGAGAGAGAACAAAAAGACAACATTTATTAAAAGCCACATAGACGAATTGAGTTTGAAAGTGAACAGTGAAAACCACATCATGGCTTAAACAGGGTTTTCACGATGCAGATTCGGGACCTACCTAAAAGTACATTTTCTTAAGTCTCTCGAATGCACAGACCGGTAGGCGGATATTTTTACAGTTTACAAAAAAAAACAGATGTCTACTCAAACCCATACAACCACTAATACCATATAATAATAAGAAATATCGGATTATAAATTAAATCCATCAATACCTAATTTCTCTCTTATATATATATATATATATATATATATATATATATATATATATATATATATATATATATATATATATATATGCGTGCGTACGTGCGTGCGTACGTGCGTGCGTACGTGCGTTCGTGTGTGTGTGCGCGCATCTAATGGGCACATAGCTGAGGGTTAGAATGTTCAGTTTCCAACCATTCGAATTTCACCATGGTCGATTTGTCAGGAAGGTGAATTGGGGAAACGATCTCATCGTGTGTCACCTTTGGAAAGTGCCTGAAAAGAATACCACAGGTTGACCCAGGCCTTTTGCATAAAATTGGGTAGACGGAACTATTTTGGAGAAGTCGATGGTTGTGTTAGCACGAAGTCACAAGTCATCGTGACCGAGGTTTTGAGTGTGCTGGCCTTGTTCAGACTGATGATCATCCTAGATAATGCGTTCACTCCCAGAAACTGTAATTCAGGTCCGCTAGGCATAATTGCAGTATAAACCACAGGTGGGTTCTGTGAGTGTAGAACAAACAAAATGTGCCTGAGCAGGTGTCTGTAGCAGGGACTGGCTAGCCGACCTAGTATACAGGCATACTCGGATACGAGCGGCCAGCCATCATATATGTACTCTTACAAAACAATAATTATTTCCCGACTCCCGGACATAGCTAAAATTAATTCAGAAAGAAAAAATATCCGCAGCCCAGTTAACAAACGTTCTGTCTCCAATTCTTCTTAAATCTACTTTTTTATTTGTTTTCTTTTATACAGAGGAGAATGATTGTGTGGCTTATCATGTGCCTTTTTTACTGAAACACTCCTTGTCCCCTCACCCACAAAAAATATGCACTATCTCTTGAAACAAGCAAGCACATTTTAATATATTTACAGAGCTTTGTTGAATAAGGCTAGGAAGATGCTGTTGCGGCAGTCAACCATCAAGTAGCTGCTCCGAAAGCCTTTAATCCTTGTTTGCTTCGTTCCCAGATCATCTTCGATCATGCTGAAAATGTTCACGACGTTTGAAATAAAATTACGAGTAATTCTATGGTTAGTATACTGGTCTTGTAAGGTTGATTTTTGCTGAGTATTCTAAAAATTTGGCCATATGCTGCACTAATTTCTCCGGTATGACGATTTAGAACTTCGTAATTAAGCTATTTTAATTTAAATAAAATGAACCCATAAGAGAAGAAAATATTTTTGAACTGCTGTAAGATACATTAAATGTGTGTAGAATTCTGTTTTTAGTGGAGACTAGCAGCATGGCCCGGCGTTGCCCGTGCTTGATTAAAAAATAATACGACTCATACAGCAATTGCTATCACTTGACTTAAAATATTTTTGCCCTTCCTTTGCCTTGCTGATGTTGCTACATGCCTTACTTCTTGTCTATCTCACACTGCAAATTTTACGAAAAAAGAACTAAACAAAATGAACACAAAACGATCAGCTTTAAAAAAAGACTCGTAACTGGAAAAACCGAATGAAAAAAGAATGTTAACAACAAATACTTTTTCACACCCAACCCAGTTCTGCGGAATCAGAATCAACGTTGAGTTTAAGCAAGCGAATGAACCAACTGGAGAAAATTGCCATGCAGATTTAAATTTTTCCCACTTGTGACGAATGCAGCTATCGATTTTTTTGCATGCTAGCATGCTAATTAACATTCGTGTCAGTCAGCTGTTGGCGCTCACGCTGGCCAATAGAATCTTCCTGCCTATTCGTAGCAGCCAGCTATTAGCTCTCACTCTGGCCAGTAGAAAATGGCCGCAAACTACATGAAAACTGCCGTAGAAGCATGAAAAAAGTCGATTATTTCCACCATAGATGGGAGTTGGGAAATGCAAAGTCGGTCTTGGACTTCCCGCTAACTTGGAGCATGTGCATGTAAATTTTGGTGCAAATCCGTCGAAAATTGCGGCTGTTCATTCGTTACACACACACACACCCGTCCTGCCTTTTATAAATAGAAATAATGCTATTCATTTCAGTTGTCTTACAAACCTTAATTCTAATCTGAAATGCCAGGAAATAAATATAGCAAATCATAGAACTGTTTCACCGCACAGCTTATAGGAATGGATACAGATGACGTATGTGTAATGAAATATTTAAAGAGGTAGTGTAGGTATGACAATGTAACTGTGGCAGCCATGGGACGCCATCATGATTTAATACCAGGCGGAGAGATAACTGTTTCGGAGATGTTTTGCTGCTTTAGGTTTTTCTCTGTCACCAGCAGCCAGGTTGTACATGAAGGATACATATTTACACACCTCACTAAATTACTTGTAGGCACACCCAACAGACGTAACTCAGCTATAGACAGTCCTGGAACAAACCTCGATAGATATACATACGCAAAACTCAAATAAATCGCAGACTCCATTCCACGTCGAAACTGCCATTATTCAAGTGAAGAGAGGTAGTTGTCTCTAATTTTTTGACACTTTAATTGGCACTGAAACTGTTACATTTAACTTCCGTTTTTTTCCGCTTTTGACTTTATAAAAAATATTTTTGTTTTAAAGTTTTAAAAATATTTTAACGTTAAAATTTTGACAATTTAATTCACTTTCGTCTTTTCCATTCTTTATTTTTCTCCTCTTAATATTTTATTTCATTTTTTAAATAAAAATAGTCCAACAGTTTTTTCTCTTTTCTTTCGTTTCCTTTTTCATTTTATTTCGCGTTTTATTTTCATTTATACAGACTTTCCCGCTTTTTTAGAACTTTCTATTTTTCTTTACTTTTTGTTAACAATACCGTTTTACAAGTTGAGTTTTCCTTTTTATCATTCTTCCTTTCCATTTTTCATTCCCGCCACCCCAACATACTTTCCGCCTTTCGCTTCAAATATACCACATACCACGACGGCTAAATCATCATTTCAGATTGAATGTTATGGTCGTTTAGACAAACTTTGCTTTCAACCTACACATGGATTTTCAAAATAACCTATCATCATCTCGTGATGAAAAATGTAAAAGGCTCGGATTGCAGAAAGTTAATAAAAGCTCGACAGAATCAAATAAATGAATAAAAAGATATTTTAAAAAGGTGAATAGAATTGAAAAGAATTCTTCGAATTCTTATCCTGTCTATTTTGTTTCTCTTTTATTGTTTAGTTTTGGTGTTAAAACAATAAACATTCTTTTCAGTAACAATGAATAAGCGAGTTTATGTATGTATATGTACATGCGTGAATGTGGGTGTATGAGCTTGTTTGCGCATATGTACATGTATGGAAGCATGATTATTTCATATATTTCTTTAAGTGGTTCCCTTTTTGTTTCTCCATCTCACTCATCACACATGCACTGTTTCTCTCCCCCACCATATATATATATATATATATATATATATATATATATATATATATATATATATATATATATATATATATATTAGTTCAGTCAAAAGTATCAAATGGAAGTAGGTTAAGAAGTGGGGAATGCTTGTCTGTTTCGAATATTTATTACTCGAACCTGTGAGACATGCACATCTAACATGGAATAGTCAACTTTATATAGTGTGTGATAGATAGATAGATAGATAGATAGATAGATAGATATGGAGATTTTGGATGTCTTTGGGCAACAGTCTTCCTTGTATACTACCGGAATTATTTTTCACTGCACTTGTTTTATGATCTCAATCCATATTTACATACAGTTTCACGATTCTGTTTCCTTCTTCGTTTAGATTTGATGACTTCTGACTCATTCTCATGTTTTGCAAAATTTAACCATTTTTCTTCCATATATGAGAGACTTCAGCTTCAACTGAACGACTCTGACAGTTGCCAATATTCCAAAACGCACTTTATCTAATATTAGTTCGACTCATCTTTTTTTTTTTTTTACTCTTCACTCCTGACTAAATTATCACAATTACGCCCTGAGTGTTAGTTATCTCTTGTTTCATACTGGCTAACATTCTGCTTCTTGCAGTGTTCTAACATTCCATGTTCTGATTGGATCCTTTGTTGCAGAAATTATTTGAACTGTTACTATCCGTGGGAATTGTTCTCTGAAAACATGTGAAGACGTTTTATTTTTACTTGAAAAATAATTCATGTTTTATATAATTGAGTTTAGTTTTAAAAAACGTTAATAAATTTTATATTTAGAGATGTCTCATTTTCAATGTAAAAATACTTTCCATTTGTTGGTAGGTGAGAGCAATCCACTGTCTAGCAAATATGTTCCAGACGGTGTTTCTCGCAAGCAAATTACAAAGAGGAAAAAATGCGTCTGGTTGAAGTAGTTTTATAGTTGTTGACAGTGCTAGGTGTTCGATCCCGCAGAAAAGCTAGAATTTTATAAACCGGTTTTAAAGGCAGAGTAGATTCATTTGAAATAATGATATAAAAACATCGCACGTTAGTAGTTAATTCATGTATCTATAAATATTATTTTTTACTGATATTTTTCATAAATTCAGTTTGCTTTCATATCATCTACTCGTCATTCCACAACCAGTACAATGTAGGTCGAATAAGCTCTTGACGAGACTCGAACTCGCTTCCCTTTTGTCACGGAGTTTATCTTACCATGATTGTTGCTCTGCCTCATTGAGCTAAGAGTTGCTAGAAGTCAAATCTAACAATATAATCTTATATAATGATCGCCATTTTCGATTATTATTGCTTTCTTTACATACATTAGTATATAATGAAATCGATTAATTCCGACAATTATTTAATATATTTTCTGTTTATACGTTATTTTTATATTTACTTAAATAAATTATATCAATAAAAATGACGTATAAACAGAAAATATATTAAATATATTAGTATGTTACATTATGTTGAATTTTTATTAGATGTACCATTATTAATTTTTATAATTGTACGTGTTTATGTGAAGCTAAACAAATTCAGTTCTTCTTCAATTCGAGCAATCAATTCGCATTCATTGGCTTCTTTCGACCTTTTCAAACAAATTTGACGTCATTCGTTACTTTATCCATAAAACATAATTAAATTCAAGCATCGATCACAATCGATACTGTAAAAGTCGCTTAATTAAAATTACTTTTAATTAATCATTAACACAAAATTAGTCAACTTCTGGACTAATATCAATGTCAGCAAACAATCTATAACGTTTAAATGTTATCTATTTTTTAAATCGTATCACTTGAAATATATCAATAAGGAGTGGACACTTACGATAGTAATGTTTCCTGGCAAACTAGTGAGTTCAGTCTTGTAAGAATGCATCTCAATTGTGTTGGATGAGTTCTCACCCTTTGAAGCTGGGCATATTATTTTTAGAACCATTAATGATTGCAAATGAAATATGACAGAAAAATATTGCACAAAAAATAAACATGGCTACACAATATTTTATACAAGTAGATTGTAATATGAATATTAACTCCCCTGGCCTCATATAAAGTTTCACCAAGTCGAAGTCTAACAAGTGTCCACGAGATTAGCTTACGAACATCACCTCACAGCACGCGCTCTTTTTCTTGTCTACAAGCCAATGAGACCTTGTACCGCACACATTGCGACCCATGAAATGAAGGAATTTGGAAAATGGATCAAAATAAATTACCTTTAATAACGCAAGTTTACCTTATCTCCAAATAAACCAAACATTTATATTTTACTGCAATGATGATATCATTGGCTCTTTCAGACATTTAATGCAGGATTTTGAATTTCATGGGAAACGCAACACATTTAACAAAAGCTTGATAAGATTTAATCCTTTCGGCACTTGTCACGTTATGTTCGCTAAAATTGATGATGTCATCTATTAAGTGAATTCTTTCGATACTATCTCTAGTTGTGAGGAAAATGGTTATCATTTAATGGATTAATCGTCATAATATCCTCATCTCTCACCAGGCTTCTGACCACACATGCTTCGGACTTTTTCGTACTATCTGAAATTCTGAGGCTATTCATACTTCGTTATTTTGATTCCAATGTTTTGACTGATGCCTTTTCCGTTCTTTTTTCGAGTGCATACTACACCCTCTAATCTTTGAGTAGAATTTTTTGAATTGTCCACAAATTGTAAAACTGGAGATGGGAATTAATCTATTGTCATGGTCTGTGAGACTAAACTATTTTTTTTTTTCAAGATTAACAGCAATAACAGATATGTCTAAAAATCAACAATAACAGAAATCCTTATATGTACTGATTTTATATATTTACCTTGGTAAGTGGGACTCGGTCAGAAATTTTAGGTGCGAGATGATTCGTTGTCACATGTCGTTTGTCTTGATTGGAGTGTTGGTAAAATAGATTTCTTTAAGAAAAATATAGAATTAAAATAAACCAATGTATTATCATCAAGCTAGAGAATGTAGCCGAAATATTTATCCTAAAACACTGCGATAAAATTCCAATTCTTCAATGCATTTTTCCAATATACTACAGTAACCAATATGTCGAGCTGTTATAATTTCTACCAGCATTCGAGCCCCTATAAAAATCAGAATATCCAATGGTAATATGTAAGATAAACAGCTCCACACTGATAGATTATAACAATACTGTCTCTTCACTATAAATAGACTAACCACTTGCGTATAATGGGATGAGCATGAAAAATCTAACCAAGATAACATTGGAAGACGAGATAGAGAGAATGAAGTAAGAAAATAACGATGATTTTGAAAATAAAATGTCTATCAAATCTTCAGAAATTCTTATTTTGGTGGAAAGAGATTAAAAATATATATCCATTAATTACAATGATATATCGAATTTGTCTTTGCGATTTTTTTCTGTTTTGTTTAAGTATTTTTTCACTTTGAAAGTTTATGAAATTACCACTGAGAATGTATCATTTCTTTCATTATATATATATATATATATATATATATATATATATATATATATATATATTCATCCATTTTCTTTCTTTCATTCTTTCTCTCCTTCTATTTTCTTTGTCTACCTTTTTCTGTCAACTTATTGTATGTGTAGCCTTATCAATGTTTGCAACCTAATGTAGAAAAGCATTTACTTTACACAATACAGGGTGCGATAGGTAAATTGTCGTCTAAATTTCACAAAAATTACAATAACTCTGACATCTCATTTTAACAGATATATTTACCAAAATTACATAAGACAAACAACAGTATTCTCCAGGAATGGTTTCTATTCCTTCGGCGATTAAGACAAATTGTTTATTCTTCATTGCGTTATCTGAGTTTTAGCATTGCTCTGATAGACTTGAACATCTGAAGACATTTCTGGTGACAACAGGTCGTGAGCTTTACAATAAATGAGTCAAAATACAACATCATTTGGTACATTGGTACTACACTGTGGTTCGATCACCTAGTACTCTTAACATTTTAAAATATATGCTTGTCACCTGCTATAAACAGGTGTAAAAAAACATTTTAGAATTCCCCTTGTATGCGTGTGGGTGCACACACACACACACACACACACACATTCACGCGCCCGTGAACACACACAAGAGCGTGTGAGCGTGTGTGGTCTGTATTTTTTCGCATCAGGCTTTTGCTAAGCTGTCAATTTCAAATCGATTTCGAGCTTAATGTAAAAATAACAATTTTTCAGCACTTTCCAAGTAATGTTCTGTAAAAACATTCTTTTTATTACGTGACGAAAACAAAACAATTTTTTTCTTGATTTTGTTTTTATTTTCCTTAAACCAGATTTTATCAAACAGGAACTTCCAGATAAAATATTTTTGGAGCTTATGTCAGTAAATGAAAGACATTTTCAAAACCTAGAATTAACATTATCTACGACAGACTTAAAAATAAGAAAGTAACAAACTCAACATGGTGCCATTATTCTCTCAGTCTCTTTCTAAATATAGTCGAAAGACGTATGTCTGCTTGTGTGTGTGTGTATATATATATATATATATATATATATATATATATATATATATATATATATACGCACACACACACAAATAGACACAGGTCTTCTAAACACACACACACACATATATATATATATATATATAGTATTACTGCAACAAACATTCAATCCAGTCCCTTCCTAACTATGCTAAGGTTTGTAAATCTATATAACAAAAGAGCTTATTCTCCGTCCTCACGCTGTGTCTGCTCGTGACTTGGCATATGCGTATGTCATGTATATGCGTCTCTGTTGTGCGTTAGTGACATGCTTGGGCTACTTAATGACAACACACACAAACAGAGGCGCACGCGCATAATTTAACTGGGTTTGGAATAATACATTCCTCCCTCATCCAGTCTGGACAGCACCTACACTGGGTGAGTAATAAAATCAAAGTCAGAGACAAGATAAAAAAAAAACAAAACAAAGTATACGATACTACAGCGTAATTGCTATCAAACTCTTTCTAATGGCTGTGAAATTAAAAAAATAAAAATAAAAACAACTTTCCTTTCTGTTACCCACAGTGAAAGAAATTTAGTGTCTTATCAATAATTATTTCAGCGTTTCTATCTATTTGTATCGGTCTATTGGTGCCTTTTCTATAGGTCGTTGTCTATCACCATCAGTCGATTTCCGTTTATTAGATATCAATAACAGCTTATTCGTATCTTTTTATAGAGGTGGTCACAAAGTAAATGTTCAGTTTATAACTTATGACAATCAAATCATTTTTTTAAATATAATAATTACAAATATCAATTCAGATAAAGATAACACAAGTAAAATAAAAGGAAGAAATGCTACGACGAATTATTCGACAAAAGTTCCATTAATTTTCAAAACCCTAAAAATTAATTATTGAACTTTTTGGAAATTATTCGGTAATAAATAAAATTAAATATTTTAATTTTATATAAATATCTTTGTCTGTCATTGAATGAAAAGATATAGATGCGTGCAGGCACAAAATTTGAATTAAATTGAAATGGAAATGTGTCGTGATGGTTAACTTCTCAACAAGAGGAAGTGTTCAGCCCTTGAAGTTATTTTGATGAGTTTCGAATCTAGCCGCTAACAATTTCTATAAAATTCAGGAATATTAAAATGTTTCATTTAGCGTGTTATATTGTCCTTTGTTTTCTAATTAAACTAACTCTATTAAACTAACAATTTAGAAAATTAAATTCAAAATTGAATAATTTAATACAGGTACCAATTTCCTGTCTAAATAAATCCTACTTTACATTTTTCATCTCAACATTTGGTAGCCTTCGGGCGGAAATCAGATTTGCGGTTTAAGCGTTGAATTTATATTTAACCTTGCCCGATTCTTTAATATCGTTCATGGATAAGAAATTTTGACAGATAATAAATCCGTTCAACTCGATTATTACAACAATATCTAAATATATAAATCTAATATTTGGCAATAATTATGGAATTTTCCTGGGTCTTTACTAAGATATTGGTTCGACTGGCCAAATTTGGTGCAACTGCGTATTCAGGAAGAATTAAGTGAAGATTAAAAACAGCAGACCATATCTTGCGGTCCTGGAGAATCAGCAAGGATGAATTTACATTGAGATAATCTAATAAAAAATAATGTTCTACCTAAATTATGATTTGACCATGTTGAAATTAGAATCTTTGTTTGAAATTAGCCACAACTGGAGTCATATGGACAAAAAAAGGTCAATTTTAACTTCTGGTTTTTATACTATCACAATTTTATCTTTTAAAGTTCAAAAGTTTAGCAGGGTCAAAAGTGTCTAATTATACTATGAAAGTAATTACATTATACTATGAAAGTAATTACATTATACTATGAAAGTAATTACATTATATTAAAGTCAAACTGACGTTGTTTACTTAAAAACAACTTCAGTTTGTCTTTAACAGAAAAATATCTTCTCTCTTTTATTTTGAATATCAATCACAAAATGAATTTACATATTTCATTATTTCGATAACATTCACATAATTATAATAAAGCTAATAGCACTGATTGATTTTTCGAAAATAAAATGGAGATCTTATTAAAATTAGCTAAATCAATTTTTAGTGTCTATTCATTCTTTTCGACTTTTAAAAACATTTCCAACTTTTTCTTCCCAATATCTTCGTCTTTTTATATTTCTTATAGTTTTCATTTTATTTCTTCTCTTCATTTATATTATTTTTTTCTTCATTTTATTTTTATTTTCATTCTAGCGTTTTTTTCCACTTGCTTTATTTCTTTTTACACAGTTGCGTCTTCTTTATTTCTTCTTCCGCTCTTTTTATTCATTTTTTTTCTTTTCACTTTCGTCGATTTACCTTTCAATCTTTGTCCATCGTTGTCGTCATTATCGCTTCTACCGCTCCACCACTTCCACCTGGAAAATATTACATCGGTTGCTGAATGTTTTGCAAAAAGTTTTTAGTTTGAATCATGCTGTAGTTTAAAAAAATAAAATATTATATCCTTCATTACAGTTGCAACGGAAATAAAATAGTCATTAAGTAGATACACAATCTGAAAGTGCACCTGATTCTCTGTTAATAACTTACTAATCCCAATTTCTTAAATATCTGCGAATACAAATATCAACACTTGTATTCCATTGCTAGTGTTCGACCATCACAGGGTGCCACACTTTGTGTTACTGTTTCTAGCCACGGATATGCTCAGTACATGAGAAAAAGATTAAAGTTGACTGGGAAGCATGGAGATGGAAGAGTGTTTCACAAGGGAGAATTGCGATAGAAGAAGCTGTTAGCATACAACTTGCATATAGATTTTTTAAAATGATGAGTCGTTGCCGCTAATCGAATGCTTCGTTTAAATTTATAAATTCAAGATACCATAGAGGAAAGTTCATCATTACCATGAAAGTATTTATAGAAAAGGCACAGAGAAGCGACATGACAGGAATTACTTCCCCACAGTGACAGAAGATGAGATGTCAGGAGAAATGATATTGCAGATTCTTCTTTGGATTTTATCAAGAATATCTCTAAATATATAACAGGAGCACTAAACCAGATGTGGCAGTAATGCACAAATCTCTCCACCCAGAGATGATACCGGGAGATTATATGGAAAAAGCATGCAAGGGGACACGTTAGTATTCAGAATTCCCACAAGAAAGCAGAGAAAGAGGTCATGACAATGCATCTTAACCGTAGAGCAAGGGATAAAGTGAAGCGAACTCTGCTTGGAGTACAATTTTAGCCGACGCGTTTCTTCCTCTGATGGATTTTAGCAATATAAATATGAGGATTTTATTTTGCAAGAAGTATTTATAAACATAATAAAAATGTTAATGAGACTCTAATATATATTCAACAGATTAACCGAAACGTCTAGGTAAATGAAAGATGTTAAGTGGCGCAATTTAATGACTACTAAGCAATGTGGGTGTTGTGATGGTGTTGATTTTTTTATGTAATTAATATTTAAAATTATTTTAGTATGGGATAAATTTATGTGCGATATATTTTGTAAATAACAGGAGGTTAAGGTTAATTTAACCATTTTCTTTTAATTTTTAAGGATTCTTTAGTTATGAATGTTGGCTTGAAATAGGTTTAATTCTTTCAGGAATAGAGATATTCGAAAAAAATGTGGCGCAGATTTATATTTTGATAAGATTCGATAGCGGCAATATCGATAACTTTCCGTTTAAATTAATTTCTCTTTTAATGAATGTGGCGTTCTTTAGATCAAAGTTGTGGCTTAATTTATTTCTCTGTATAACTAATGCATTTGATAAATTGTTGCATAGATCCTTTTTATATTCATAGATATCGTATATACTCAGGTATCATGCGACCTTTGAAAACCTAATTTTGAAGCTAATTCGATTACAATAAATGAATATATAGTTTGGTCAACGACGTAGTCAGGGCTAGCAGTAAATTACGCGAATTTTAAATTTCGGGTATGATGGGACCCCCTTAAAATTAGCTACAAAATTAGGCTTTTAAAAGTCGCATAATACGCGAGTATATACGGTATTTTTTTCTGCAAGTTTCCCCAAATGTATTGTGGAGAGTAGTTGTGACAGTTTATTTTATACATACCTGCTTCAAGATTATTATTGTTTTGATTCTGATCATATCCATCATAGTTTTGAAAGTGGTTGTAATTATTTTAAGATTGGATAAATTATTTTGAATAGATATTAATGAGTTAATAGGTAGTATTATATGTCTGTTTTTATCTAGTTTATTGCTATTGTTGTTAATGTTATCTTGTTGCGCATGTATATTTTGTATGCCTTTCTCTTAGCATTGTGTATGAAATAATGAGTATATTGGAGGTATTTTAAAGCGTTTTCTATGTATGTTGTTTCTATAGATAAATATTGGGGGCTGGAGATTCTTAGTGCTCTTAAAAAGAATCCTAAAATTGTATTCTGTTGCAGTGGGGGAAATAAAAGTCGATAAGGTCATTTTTTATTTTTGTTCTATGTTGCATGATATCTAGGAAGGGTGAAGTGTTGTTAGATTCAAATTCAAAGGTAAAATCTATAATAACGTTATTAATAATAATGCCAAGGTAGATAAAAATAGGCATGTATGACTCCAATATTCACCACAAAACTAATGAAGAAAGCAGATTCTACCGAGACTTATCCGTCGCCTACGAAATAACGCAGATAATTGAAGAACCCACCCACGTCCTTGGTCCAAGAGGACCTCAGGCGAACCTCATTAATCTCTTCCTCATATCTTCCTCTGAAAAATGTTTCACTGAAGTCTTACCCAATCATTCACTAGTCAGTGTCATAGTTGATGTCAAACTAAAGGCATATAGAAAGGCATATAGAATGCTTTTTCAGTAGGCGAAAGCCGACTGAGACAGCTTCAGATCTTACATGGCGGAAGCCTTCCCCAAAACTGCTGTCCTCATCTCGGAATGGATCCTTCCTAACGTGGAGTTTTACACTCCAGAAAAACTCCAGTAAAAACAGAACAGTCAGACCTGAATATGCTGCAGCCATTGCTCAGCGTAACCACAATATCTATCAAAGGGAACAGTGTAGTTGGACACTTACTGCATTCAGAACTGCCTGCAACTATTGCAAGAAAACCTGAATCCCGGGAGTTCTGGAAGATCTCCCAACCAAATTCTGAATAGAGACAAACCATTTAAATGACCCTGAAGTCATCTCATCCTTGTCAGAATTCGAACCATCAGCTCCCACCATTAGCAAACTTTTTGAAGCTATAATCAACCAGAAAGTTGTTGAATACCTCAGTAGGAACAACCTCTTGAGCGACAAGCAGTACGGAATTCGGTCGGCTTGATATCCTATCATTACTCACAGAACGAGACGCTAGACAGCAAATACATTTCAATGATGATCGCATTAGATGTTTCAAATGCCTTGGGTGGCTCTTGGACCTTGTACAGAGTAAACATCATTGTAAAAAATTCTTATGTTTTCCTTATTGGAAATATGATTATTCATTATTTCCGATAAGGAAAGCAGCCCAGTATGACGCATATAACTTTTTCTCATCTTCACCATATTTATCGGTACCCACTCTTTGGAATCTGTTTTCTCAGACATATCCATTTTCACTAATCCTTATTTTTCCAACCCAAGTACATAGCATACTCTTCATATAAAATAAACTATTCAAACCGCTGACACCTATGCCAATCCTTCACAGATAACCTACTCAACTTCTTACACTTGTTCATTCATATCAGTTTAACTTTTATTCATGATACAAAAAAGCTTAAATCATTATCTGTACATCATTTTATAATAGAGATATCATTAATATTTTACAATAACTAATTTTAATTGTTATCTTATTCAAGTGCTATTCTAATTCCTAGTCATAAAAATATCATTACTGAAAATATTTATGGATCATTTTCTTCATTTTTATGTGATAATCATTTTCCGATAAACAAACAAATTAGTATTTATTTTTATAAACTTAATTAGTATTTGCATAAATTGTCAATGTTAAATAGTTTTGCGACAAATCTGTTAATTATTACAAATTATTACAATTTTGATATTGTCATATATTCATTTTTTTCACCGTGTTTTTTGTTATGCATTTCAGTGTTATTGATATGTTGTATTATGATTCCATTTACGATAATATTTTGATTGATTGACTTACCTAATTTGTTATCATATTTGTAAGAATCATTGTCATTCACTTCTTACAATACTCGAGTAACAATTTAAACAAAGTCAAAAAAGTTATCGTTTCATTTAATCGCTCAGCACTATTTACATTATTCGCTTAAGTTGTTATAACCGTTTAGATTTTTTCTAAACGAAAAACAGAAAACCATAAGAAATCGTCTCTCAGTTAATAAATATAAATATACTACTTGGTGCATGAAATACTTCTTTGTCATATTTTCTTTTCGCTCCAATCAAAAGACCACATAGAGTCAGATTGTATCATGAAAATAGAAAAGGAAGAAATACGTTTTTTACATTGCACAATTCTCACTGATTTTAATTCAAATTATATATCCCCTATCTTCCTTTACTTTCTCTTTCTCCCGCATATACGACGTAAAATGTATATTCTACCTGATAACAGTAGACATATTTCTTAAAACGATAGCTACTGAGCAGGATTTAACCCTTTAGGCCCTGCTTTTCCTAAACAATTTTAACCCTTCTGCCTGAGTCAAAATTCGCAAATAATTGATATGTAATGTTTCACGGTAGATATAAAAATACTTACAAGTGTTCAACCGGTGGCTGGGCATTACGTTATTTTTCTCTCCAGCGATGGTCAGAAGAAGCATCTCAGAGTGAAGGTGTAAATAATATTAAGGTTCGGTTTGCCCGTGTCTCAATATGTGGCTCGTTGTTTATAGAGGAGAATAGGAGAGTAACTATCTGACCTGTCAGTGAATCTAACAATATTTGTATGGGCATCTCGAGGCGGTGTAATAGCAAACTTGTCTGGCTAGAACAATTACGACTGAGTAGTGAGTTCGATCCTCACTGGGTGCCCCATACTTTCGGCCTTGTGTCACATCTAAGCTACGCTTGGAAAATCACTATAACAATTTTGGTATATCTATCTGGGCAGGTAAGCTTACTACAAGAAACCACATACCTCATGTTATTCATTCATCAATTGTGTTTGTCAACCATATTGGTATACCAGCGATAAACCAGGCTGTGGGGTATGATGAGTTTTACAAATACTGAAATTGTATTTTTGTTTTTGGAATTAGTGTTGTTTCTTATTTGGATTGGTTTATGAAAAACTTATGCTAACTTAGATTATTCTGACGAGTGTGGATAAAAATTGTTAAGGTTTTTCATAAATGCTTTTGGTTTTAGTAAAGTATGTGATTGCGAATGCCTGCCGGTGAAGTTTCAATGAAACAACAAAAAAAAATGCCTTACAATCTTGTTATCTGTGATAGTTTTTGAACACAAAATTAGAACCCAACCCACCCACAAAATAATTGAGGAATCGACTAAACAAAAAAAGCCAGGGCTTTTTCTTTAATAGAAATCCGGATTCAAAAACTACTTTTGGTCATTGAGGTAATGAAACCAACTTTTGATTTTATGTACTGACGAATCTTAGAATTATATCAAGAAAAAAATTAGTTCCAAGAAGTTACAAATAATTTAATGCTTAAAGAAATACTTTCATGGTACCAAATGACTTTGTGATTCTATTCTCATGACTAGAAGGATAATTTCCGTTACCAAAATTTACACAGAAGTAACTATGGCCAAAATGAATCCGATGATTACTAGTGGAAAACAATAATACTTATCTAATAATGTTAATGTCTTTAAGACAAAAGCGTTCGAATTTGAAACCAAACTTAACTTTGTGCCAACTTCTTGTTTCAAATATTTTTCGAAACAAAATCGTTTAATTTGATTTGTACGGCTGTTATAATTCTCAATAAACTGCTATTAGTAAAAAAAAAAAAAAAAAAAACACAACCTGTAGTAGTGATTTCCCAAGAGTAGCTTAGATGTGGCACAAGGCCGAAAGTATGGGGCACCCAGTGAGGATCGAACTTACTACTCAGTCGTAATTGTTCTAGCGAGACAAGTTTGCTAACTATTACATCGCTTCGAGGAGCCCATCCCAAAATTGTTATATTCACTGACAAGTCAGATAGTTACTCTATTTTTGTCCCATTTAATGAAGTTGAGAAAATGAACAACGTAAAGAATAAGGGATTTCTGAGATCTCAAACATGTCAGCAACAATCATTAAGATTTTGAAGAAGAAGAGGTACCATTGAATACGTAATGAAAAATAAACTAATACTTAAACGAAAAATGAAATTCTGTTAAGCAAATTATACTAGTGATAGGAGACAAGGTTCTTTACAATATACATTTTCTTCCATGGTGACAAGGTCGGGCTGGCAAATAGTTTTTTTTTTTTTTTGTTGTTGTTTTTTTTTAAATTAGGAAAATTAGCATGGAATAGATTAATTTATGGTCAACCACTTTTTTTTCCACAGAGACGAGACTGATACTGGGGACTGCATCGCACGCCAAAGGAAGCCAATAAAAGAAAAGAGTCAACCGGAAGGAAAACAAAGTTGACGAAAATTAGTGAAGAAATAGTTGATGACCAACCATATCGAGGCATCACCACAAGTGTCTGAGGGTGGTAAGAAAGCCGAAAGAACAAGTTGAATCCTGAGAACATAAGGCTCTATGTATGGATGTACGCGAGTGAAAGTTGCTGACACTGTGTTTCTGCGAGCGAAGAATTTAGGGTATAAGGACAAAAGTACGAAGTAAATTATCATTTCATTCAGTTGTTCATGAGAAAAAGAAATGATATCTCGAACTGTAATTAAATTGTCCTATTTTGTTTGTTTTTTTACTCACTGGCCAATAAATGACCACTACCGCGCAAAAAAGGAAAGATTAGGCTTTACCAGCTTTAGATATTTTATGCTTTTAAATACTGAAATAAAATTTTCTTACTTTTATCCATTACTCCTGCTGTTTTGGGGTTTTTTTTGTTGTCTATAAAATATTTAATTTCTGTGAAGCATGATAATCTGTGTTTATTTTTCGATGTACCTGGTAGTTTAAGGAGTTGCGTATTTCTCACCGGTGTTAGATAGGTATTTGAGTCCAGGTAAAATGACAGGATATTGAATGGAGATTTTCAAACTAGACATAATCGGTCTATTTGGCCGTCTGTAACATTGTTTTTCTACTCTTCAGGTGGCTTGTGCCTAGCAAAATAAGCTTAGTATATGTTTTAGTTTTTGTTAAGCTTAGTATATGTTTTAGTTTATGTTAAGGAAGAAATGAATATAATTCTCAGTGCAAAAAATCTGTCCTCATTCATAATGGGGACCAATGGATTAAAAACAATGATGACCATTTTGACATGACTATGGGATCTTTAGACTCTGCAGAGTCTTCTGACCTTGTCGATCTTTTAATACTGTACAACCTGACCGCGCACTGTGAATTAGATATTAAGGACATCGGGCTGTACAGAGATGACGGGCTGATGGTAGTGAGGAGTTCCACTAATTTTAAAATAGACAAAATTAGAAAGAACATATATAGTGAATTTAGAAATCTAAATTTTAAAACAACAGTTTGTACTAAATTAAAAAGGTTAAACTTCTTAATAAACAACACATAACTACATTATAGAAAACCTAACAATAACCCCTTGTATTATACACCCTTTAAGTCAAACCACCAATTTTTGGCATTTGAAGGAAATGAATAAAACACCAAAATGGAAAATTATAAACAAAACTAGAACTTGTAAAACTTGGGATGACCCATGCCCTTTATGCCTACATGAAAAACTACACATTATCAAGTTTCTAAATAATGAAAATTTATTAAACAATAGACATGAGTTAACGGTCTTTTGCCGACATCATCAAACTTTAGCATTGAATAATTAGCATAAAAAACAAACAATAAAATAATAAATAAGAATTTTAAACTCCATAGTCTTAATAAAATGTTTGAATGCCCTACCAAAAAAAATAAACCCTTTATGAAGTCGTCAAAAAAACAAATGTTAGCGAATTATGACAGTTTTTTTTTATATACACAAAACCCTTTCAGGGAAAAAATAAAATAAAATAAAATAAAAAATAAATCCATAGACACTTAACCAGACTAGACGATGTCATCTTCCGCTTTGAATTTAGACACCCCAACCTTACCCTGACTTGACCTCTTTGAATGTAACTAAGATATTGATAGAAATTATTAACCCTTACGCCCTTTTTTTTTTAAATAATTGCTCTAGCCGTTATCATAGTAATTTTAATTTTAATAATGAACATGCTTATAAAACGCGTAAATTTCAAGAATTAGTTATTCCAATAAAAATTTTCGCTTGAAGATGGAACAGAACTTGGTACTTTAATTCAATTTAATTCAAATAAGTTTTCGGCTCTTGTTTTGAAACATGAGAACTCTTATGTAGCGATGGAATCATATTTTTAAATAAATAATTATATTTAGGCTCTGCATTTATCGAGCACAGTTTTTTAAAAATAATAACAAAAATACTAAAGAACTATGCATTATTTACCTAATGAGTTCTTTCCTATTTTCTAAATATTTTCACACACACACACACACACACACACACACACACACACATATATATATATATATATATATATATATATATATATATTGGCTAGGAAAAGATCAAATTTATGAGGCATTTTTAAAAGAAAAAAAAAAAAAAAAAAAAAAAACCGGTTTCGTGCCAGGACTTATCAAGTTTATTTTTCTGTGAATAGAAAATTTATAAAAGCGTGTAAAATAAATTAACGAATGGAATGGAAGAGAAAAAAAATGTATTTTAAGAAACATTCAAACCCAGTAAGCATTCCCTCTGTTTACAAAGCGAAGGCTCACGGGATATACAATCTTGAGGTGACATGTGTAGTGGGACATAGATAGAATCAAAAAACGGCACAAGGCCGAGAAGGGGGAGGGATTGATGTCGGTCTTTACTAACTAACTTATACCTAGCTAATCCGATTCACCACCCATTCACTCATTAAAATTTGCCCATTCACCACAAAAATTCGTGCATCACCAATCAATCCTTCATACACCATAATACCGGATCCTCTCAAGGAGGACCTACAAAACGCGCCCCATGCCATAAAAATTTAATGATGATAAATAATTATATTTAAAATTCTATGATGAAAAATTACAGGGGAGAGAATGAACCACAAAACAAACTAAATATCAACACAAAGCAAACTAAAACATAACTGATGTTAGTAGGACCCGTCCAACCATCAAAATGAGAGGCAACAGTATTCTGCCCATTGGACAAAATCAAGAAGCTCTCTTGCTAAGGGAGTGGGAAAAATGAAAATATAAATGAACATGGGAAATAAAAAGCTTACTCAATCGAGATCAAAAAAAAAATGGCGGCCAGCCAAGCAGGGGAGGTTGGGAATCTCAACTTGGATCATAACAGGCGAGGAACAATATTTACTCACATTAACTAAGTACACAAAGCTTGTCTAACCTAACCAAGGGGAGGTCTCCACAGGAAACCACCCCGATGTGACGTAGGCTGACCTAAAAGTGAAAATCAAGGCTAGACCCGTTCAACCGAACCAAGCTCGCCTCAGTCACCCACCTGTCGAATGCAAGCGTTTTCTATCAGTTCTAATCTTCATCTTGAGCTGATGCTCAAAGAATCGGTTGCCTCGCAAGACTTCTTCCGGTCGCGTCGTCCAAATCACCATTCGGGCAGTGGCCAGCAACGTCAGAAATACCATTCGTTTCACCCCGGAGTACATGGGCGACACTTTGTCACACGCGTATGCGCGATCAATGAGCACAAGCATTTAGGGAGCGAGACGAGCCGTCAACTCGCCGACATTGTCCCATATGAGGGGGACTCGGGGACAATGTTAGAAGGCGTGCGAAGCCGTTTCTTCTAAACCAAAGCCACGCCGTTCACAGTCTGGAAAATCCGCCAAGCCCCATATGAAGACCTTGTCATTGAGATGTAGCCGATTCCGAGCCAATCGCCAGGTAAGCGAAAACTCAGGGTTACTGAGATAATCTGCCGCTGGCGCCCAAGACCAGAAAGAGCGAAACTCCACCTCCGACAAGTCGAGTCGCTCACGTAGAGCATCCTTCGCGACCCTCTCCACTATAAAACGATAAAAGGCCCTCCTAGGCCGTGAAAGGTCACTGGGCCGAGGAATGATCGTCAAAACGTACCAAGACTCGTGAAGAAAATTCGATTGATCCCGGAGATGCGGGGACTGATAGTAAGGAAATGGAACGCGTCCCTAACAGGCCCCGCCATAATCGAATCTCCTGTCAATGCGCGGCGTAGGAAAGCCAACCTCGAAGCGAGTTTGTGGCTCACCAAGTTTGGCATTCCCAGCCCCCCATGTCACGGACGCTGTGCACAGACTCGTCTGTCGAACCGATTCCGTGTCCGCTCCATAAAATAGAGGATAGCGAGCGCTCGAGCAGCTTGCTATGGTCGTCACAGAGAGGAAGTATGGACAATCGATGAAGGACAAGAGGGAAAACGTAAGTGGCACACGCCTCCGCCCTGCCCTTCACGGACAACCTCCGTCGACGCTGACCGGCCTCGTCGACCTTTGCTCGTACTTCAGACTAATCTTTCTCCAGCTGGAGGTCGGGTCCAAACCACACTCCAAGAATGCGGTTTTCCTCTCTGTGACGACCATAGGAAGCCGCTCGAGCGCTCGCTATCCCCAATTTTATGGAGGGGACGTGGGAATCGTGTCGACAGACGAGTCTGTGCACAACGTACGTGTCATGGGGGGTGGGAATGTCACACTTCGTGAGCCACAAACTCGCCTCGAGGTTGACTTTCCTACGCCGCGCATTGACATAAAATTCGATTATGGCGGGGATTGTTAGGGACGCGTTCCCTTTCCTTACTATCAGTCCCCCATCTCGCGGGTTGAGCGCCGTCGTAGACCCTGGGATCAATCGGATTTCCTTCACGAGTGTCGATACCCTTTGACGATCATTCCTTGGTCCAGTGAACTTTCACGGCCTAGGAGGATCTTCTATCGTTTACTAGTTTTCCCAGCGGCGGAGTATCTCAGTAAGCCTGAGTTTTTGCTTATCTGGCGATTGGCTCAGAATCAGCAACCTCTCAATGACAAGGTCTTCATATGGGGCTTGGCGGATTTGCCAGACTGTGAACGGCGTGGCTTTGGTTTAGAAGAAACGGCTTCGCACGCCTTCTACCATTGTCCCCGGGTCCACCCCTTATGGGACAATGTCGGCGAGTTGACGGCTCGTCTACCCCCCCCCCCCAAAAAAAAAATGCTCGTGCTCATTGATCACGCATACGCATGTGACAATGTGCCGCCCCCGTATTCCGGGGTGAAACGAATGATGTTTCTCACGCTGCTGGCCACGGCCCGAATGGTAATTTGGACGACGCGACTGGAGGAAGTCTTGCGAGATAACCGTCTCTGTGCATCAGCTCAAGATGAAGATTGGAACTGATAGAAAATGCTTGCATTCGACAGTCTTTAGCGAAAAGTGGGTAACTGAGGCGAGCTTGGTTCGTTTGATTTTCTCTTTTAGTCAGCCTACGTCATATCTGGGTTGTTTCCTGTGGAGCCCTCTCCTTGGTTGGGATAGTCAAGCTTTGTGTCCCTAGTTAATGTGAGTAAATATTGTTCCTGGCTAGTTCACGGCAGACTCTTTGCTTATGATCCAAGTTGAGATTCCCAACCTCACCAGTTTGTTTTGGACCTTTTTTATATCTCGACTGGGTCAGCTTTTTATTTCCCATGTCCGTCTATATTTTCACTTTTCCCACTCCCTTAGCGAGAGAGCTTTTTTATCCAATGGGCAGAATATAGCGGACTCACATTTTGATGGTTTTGGACGGGCTCTACTAACATCAGTTATGTTTTAGTTTGTTTTGTGGTTCATTCTCTCCCCTCTAGTTTTTTATCATAGAATTTTAAATATAATTATTTATCATCATTAAGTTTTTATGGCATGGGGCGCGTTTTGTAAGTCCCCCTTGAGAGGATGCGGTATTATGGTGTATGAAGGATTGATTAGTTATGAACGTTTTTTTTGTTGAATGTGTAAATTGTAATGAGTGAATGGGTCGTGAATTGGATTAGCTAGGTATAAGATAGTGAAGACCAGCTTCAACCCCTCCCCTTTTTCGGCCTTGTGCCAGAATTGTATTTTTTTACAATAAATACCGCGTACCGTTTTTTGATTTTATCTATGTCCCACTCCACATTTCACCTCAAGATTCTAGAGTCCTAGTATATGAGATCCTGTGAACCTTCCCTGTGTAAACAGAGGGAATGCTTACTGGGTCTGAATGTTATTGGATTCTAGTTTCTTGAAATTCAATTGTTTTTCTTCCATTCCATTCCATTCGTTAATTTAATTTACACGCTTTTATAAGTTTTCTATTCCCAGAAAAATAAACTTGATAAGTCCTGGGACGAAACCGGTTATATTTTTTTTTTTTTTTTTTTTTTAGCTTTTCTTTAAAAATGCCTTATAAATTTGGTCTTTTCCTAGCTATCATTAAGTTCTGTGCCCCGCAAAACTTATTTAAATATGAATGGAATCCTGCACAAATAAATATACAACGCCAGTAATTGAGGAAAATAAATGTATTAAACGTAAGAATACAGACATGAAGTGAAGATTAGTAGTCCAGAAATGCGGGTTAGTAGAAAGTATATGTACAAGTCTCTGTAAGTAAAGCCGTAATCATCATCATCTCCATCTCTATCTCTCTATCTCTATCTCCATCTCCATCTCCATCTCCATCTCTCTCTCTCTCTCTCTTTCTCTCTCTGAGAACACCCTGTCTCTGTCTCCGTACCTCTCAACCCGTCTCAACCCATCTCAACGTATCTCCACGTATCTCAGCAGCAGGTATTCTCTCTGTCAGTATAAGTATACTTTGGACGAGTCCATCTTATGTAAAAAGGCAAGAGTACCACAACATCCCCCTCCTTAGCTTCTTTTTTGTGGAGAGTTAATATTTTTTTCGCTTATGGTTTATTATTAGTGGTTCCGTGAATTTTCTTTTTTGACTTGTTCTTCTGATCTCCGTGGCTACTTGAGGTTTTTGAATTTCGAAAATCGCCTCCATCGCGTCTTCATTTTCGGATGGTGACGAGTTTGGTTCCTCTACCCGTCTTTTCTGTATCTGATTTATGTGTCTCCTGTGAGTGAATTTTTCACCTTGGATCGTGTATAGAACATTCCCCAGTCTGTTTATTATCGTACCTGGTTCCCATTATGCCATATTATTCTTGAACATTCTGAAATAGACCCGTTCGCCTGGTTTGAAGGATCTTTTAGGCATTATCGGTGTATGCTGGTTTTTTATTTTTCTGTTGGTACGTCCTCTTCTTTTTTCAAGGCTCTCTTAAGCGTGTCCACAAACCTTTCGGCTTTCCCGTTAGATCGTGGATGGTATGGTACTATTTTAATATGTTTGATTTGATAAGTCGCACAGAATTCTTGAAAGTCGCTCGAGGTGAATTGGGTACCATTATCAGTTACAAGGCAATCTACAACGCCGAATCTTGCGAATAATTCGTGTAGACAATTAATAGTGTTTTCCGTCGTAGGGTTTTTGTATCTGAAAACTTCTGGCCACTTGCTAAAGCTATCTACCGTTATCAAGTAGTAATATCCATCTATGGGTCCTGCATAGTCCGCATGGATTCCAGACCAAGGTCTGTCCACCTTAGGCCATGTTTTTTGTATAATAGGCGGTGCCTTTGCTGCCGCAGCACAACCTCTACATTTTTCTACCATTTGAGTAATGTCGTTATCCATATTAGGCCAATACACGAAACTTCTCATTAATGCTTTCATACGATTTTTCCCTGGGTGTCCAAGATGAAAGTCCTTCAGAATTCGTCTTTGTAAAGATTTGGGTATAACCACTCTTTCATTATAAATTAATACGTGATTACAAATTGAAAAACACTCCGCTAGATTTCTTTCTTTTTCTTCTATTTTTCTCTTTTTACTTTGTATGAATTCATCTATTTCAGCTTCTCTTCTGATTTCTAACAAGGTCACTGGTAATTATTTTACTGTATTGTTTAGAACTTTACGAATTTCGTCTTTGGCTCGCAAAGCCGATATTACCGAGTCTTCCAGAGGTTCGCATTTCGCAGGTACCAGTCTAGATAATCCATCCGCATGACCAATTTTCTTTGACGGTAGGAACTCTAGATTGAAATTATAATTCAATAATATAGTTCCCCATCTCAGAAGTCTGTTGGCTGTGAAAATTGATAGTCCTTTTTTCGATACGAATATAGTGAGAAGTTTATGGTCAGTTTGAAGAGTAAACTCTCTTCCATATATGTATCTATGGAAGTGAGTTATGGCGAATATTATGCCTAACGCTTCTTTCTCAATTTGCGAATAATTCCTCTCTGCTGGTAACAACGATCTAGATGCGAGCTATAGGTTTCTTTGTGCCATCCTGCATCTTGTGTAATATACAAGCTCCCACTCCGTGTGAGCTTGCGTCACTAGCAATGATAATTTCCGGTTTGGGATCAAAATGCGTCAGTGCTAGATCAGACGTTAATTTCTTTATGATCTACTTAAAAGCTTTCTGACAATCTTCCGTCCAGTTCCATTTGTTATCTTTTTTCAATAATTCATTGAGGATAGCCCTCAATTTGTGCATGTTTTCAATGAATTCACCGTAATAGTTCGCTTTGCTACTCTGCGACATTTTTCGGCTCAGGCATATTTTTTATTGCAGATGCCCTATCTGGATCTGGTTTTCTGACAATTTCATTGATTATATGGCGTAGATAGTTGATTTCTTTTAGAAAAAAATGGCATTTTTTCTCCTTCACTTTAAAACCAAAATCCTGAATTCTTTTAAAGACTTCTTTAATATGCGTTGCGTTTTCTTCTACGTTATCGCTTTTGATTAAAATGTCGTCTAAGTAAGCAGTAGCAAAGTTCTGTCCCATGAGCATGGTATTCATAGTCTGTTGAAAGATTGACGGTGCTACTTTTATCCCAAATGACAATCTGTTAAATTTGTAAAGTCCTTTGTGAGTATTAATACATAAAATTTTTGTACTTTCTTCTACTGGAATCTGAAGATAAGCTTCGCTTAAATCAATCTTAGAAAATACCTTATCACCGTTAAGCTTGGCAATATTTCCTCCGGGCTTGGCAATGGGTAGTGATAATCCTTGATAGCCTTATTTAAGCCAGTCGAGAAATCTGCGCAAAGACCTGTTTCTCCGGATTTTTTTTCTTTATGTAGACCACTGGTGCCGCCCATTCACTGAATTCGATTTTTGAAAGGATTCCAGTTTGTACCAATCCTTGTCAATTTTTTCTATGGTTGCGAAAGGCACGTTTCGCTTTTTCGCATTTCGCAAAACAATTTCCTTTAGCTGCAAACTTATTACATCGTCCCAAACCGCTCGAGAATACTTCGGGAAATTGACGGTGTAGTTCTTCTTTTAATTTTGTAGCTTCTGACGGTTCGCACTCTATTTTCTTACAAAATGAGCTAATCGGTAAATCCCAGACGTCAAATTTTTGCATCCAATCCGTGCCCACCAAATTTCCTGTGTCTTTCATTACAAATATCTTCAATTTTTTACCATGGAATTTTACGTTTAGAATTACTTCTCCTTCAAATTTTATACGCCTTCCTGTAACAGACTTGTTGATTTTCTGTGTATGCATCATGGTCGGTCCATTTAGCTTCCTCCGTGTCTGTAAATGAATTATAGTTAGATGCGATCCTGGGTCTAACTGTAATTTTACCTTCTTATTTAAGATCTCGAGTTCCACGTATTTTCTTGTGTTTAGTTTGTCTTCGTAGTCCATTCTTACCCTACTAGTGTTTTTGTTTCTGCATTGAGATGCCTTATGTCCCATTTTTCCACAAGGTAAACAGTTCTTGTATTTAAATCGACAGTCTTTATTCCAGTAAATCCACCACATCTATAACATGCAGATGGTGGTGGTGGGGGGGGGGTTATATTTTCTTTGATCTCTGTCATTAATCGCCTTATACCTTGTAATTTTTTCTTTATTATAAAATTTTTGTTTTTCGTGGGGGGGTGAAAAACGTAACTTTTTGTTCAACTTACGTATGTGTGCTACTCCCGATTCCTCGATATCCTTAGAGTCTATTTTATACTCAAGCATTTTTGGCAGTCTTCTGACAATTTTTGTAGCGTTAATCAAGGCTCGTTTTGAAGCTTCGTGAGCATTCTTTTTCGCATTTCACTGTCCTTGGCTGAGACTAATCCCTGTACGAAAATAAGACACTTAAAATTGTCCGGAGTCAATTCTGCCAATTTAAAGTCATCGCAATGTTTGTTCACAATTGCGGCGAACGTGGAGTAGTCCTCAATTTCGCTTTTTACGAGGTTGAGACATTTCCACCTTTTGTGAAAAAGTGAAGTCTTTGGACTGAAGAGCTTCGTAAGGCATGTAACCGCCTCGTCAAACGTCAAATCGTTTGTCTTTTTCGGTAGAATATAGTCCACAAATTTTGTGTACTCCTCTGTTCTCAATTTCCTGAGTAATAAACGTAGCTTTTTAGCTTCTGTCCAATTTTGGCAATCAATGTTGAAAATGTCTTCATGACGTCTGTAATAGTGCCCGAAATTTTTATTATCTTCTAGAGAGTATTTAAATGTTTCTATTGTGTTCCAAATATATAAACTCATATATATTTCTTGGGAAAAAGTCGCTTCTTTTTCGATATTCTTCTGTTATGCGTTAACCGTTACTTTTAATACTAATTCCAGGAGTTGCATTTATCTTTCTTCATTTATTAGCTGTCTTTTCTCACTTCTTCTTATAAACTCAAGCATTGCTTTTTGAAAATCTTCTATTTTTTAGGGAGGGACGAAATTTTTCTTCTATCTCTTGTGTACGTTCTTTTATATTCGTCGTTAATTTGTTGTTCTATGAGTGAGTTCCTTCGAGTATTGTCGACAAGTTATTGTGTTGGCGAGCGAAAAAAAATTTTTTTCCAGTACGTGTCCGTACTCTTCGTCGTCAAGTTGTTGTGTTGACGAGAGATATTTTTTTTAAGTCCCCGTAAAATGCAAAATCCTCGTCACCAAGTTGTTGTGGATTCCGTGAATGGAATCCTGCACAAATAAATATACAAATCCAGTAATTCAGATAGAAAAATAAGTGTATTAAACGTAAGGATACAGACTTGAAGTGAAGATTAGTAGTCCAGAAATACGGGTTAGTAGAAAGTATATGTGCAAGTCTGTAAGTAAAGCCATAATCATTTTTCTTTCTTTCTCTCTTTTTCTTTCTCTCTTTTTCTTTCTCTCTCTCTCTCTCTCTCTCTGGACTCTTGTATAACTCTCTGAGAACACCCTGTCTCTGTCTCTGTACCTCTCAACCTCTTACAACGTATCTCAATAGCAGGTATTCTCTCTGTCAGTATAAGAATACTTTAACCGAGCCCATCTTATGTAAAAAGGGGAGAGCCCCACAACAATATATATATACTTATGTATATATATACATACGTGTTATATATGTATATATCTATGTATGTGTGTATATATATATATATATATATTGCATTTGTCCACCATATGTATAATATCTTGATCCATGTTTGGCCAGTACACATAACTTCGCATTAAGGATTTCATCCTGTTCTTTCCTGGGTGGCCCATGTGAAAATCCTTGAGGATTCGCCTTTGTAGCGTTTTCAGGGTTACTACTCTTTCATTATATAGCAGAACATTATCACATAACAAAAAACTGTCTGATATATGCTTATCTTTTCCTGCAATTTTTGTTTTCGTTTCTTTTATAAATTCGTCATTCACTGCTTCGTTTCTTATTTCCTGTAATGTGACAGGGAGGTTGCGAATTTTACTACATAATGATGTTCTAATATCTTCCTCATTTCTGCAATTACGGAATCTCCTAATGGCTCTGTTTTCTTTGGTATTAGTCTCAAAAGACCGTCTGCATCCCCGATTTTGTGTGATGGAAGATACTACAATTTGAAGTTATAATTTAATAAAATCGTACCCCATCTTAGTAATCTATTAGCAGTGTAGACAGGTAGACCTTTCTTTGATGTAAATATTGTTAGTAACGGTTTGTGACCTGTCTGTAAGGTAAAAATCTACTGTAAATATATCTGTGGAATCTCGTGACTGCAAAAATTATCCCCAGCGCTTCTTTCTCGATTTGCGAGTAATTTTGTTCGGCTGTTAGTAAAGTTCTTGACGCATGCGCGATGGGTTTTTAGTGTCCCATCCGGCATTTTATGTAGTATACACCATAGCAACACCATAGGCACTCTCGTCATTCGCGACTATTATTTCCAATTTAGGATCATAATGTTCTAGAAATAAATCTGCTGTTAGAGTCTTAATGATCTTGTCGAAAGTTTTCTGGCATTCATCTGATCATTTCCAAACTTTTTCCTTCTTCAACGTTTAGGGGTGTGCGTAATTTGTGCATGTTAGGAATAAATTTTTGATAATAATTTACTAAGCCCAAGAAGCTTTGTAACTCGGCTAAATTTTTTGGAGTCGGCATTTTTTTTTTTATTTCCGTGGCTCTTTCTGGGTATAGTCTTCTTCCTTCTTCGTTAATAATATGGCCCAGATATTTTATCTCCTTCATAAAGAAGTCACATTTATTATCATTTACCTTAAAACCGTAATTTTGTATCTGCCTGAAAACCTCTTGAACGTGTTCCCAGTGTTGTCCAATATTTTTGCTATTTATCAGGATGTCATCAAGGTATGCGATCGTAAAATCCAGTCCGCCTAGCATAGTGTCCATTATTTGCTGAAATATCGCTGGCGCGATCTTGATCCCGAATGGTAATCTCTGGAACTGATATAATCCTTTATGTGTGTTTATGCACAACATCCTCGAGCTTTCATTATCTACTGGTACTTGTAGGTATGCTTCGCTCAAGTCTATTTCTGAGAAAAATTTTCCTCCGTTCAACTTTGCGAAAACTTCCTCTGGACTAGGGAGAGGATAGTGATAATCCTTAATCGCTGCATTCAATCCCGTCGAGAAATCAGCGCATACTCGTATCTCACCCGATTTCTTTTTCACGTAAATCGTAGGTGCGGCCCATTGACTATATTCCATCTTTGTCAATATACCGGTTTTCACGAGTCTATCCAACTCTTCTTTTCCAATGATGCAAAAGGTACATTTCTTTTCTTCTCGAAAATGGGTTGTACATTTTTTTTAGTTCGATTTTTGCCGTCATTTTTTTTACACCTCCGGCTGAAAATACGTCGGGGAAACTCTCTTTTAATTTCTCCTTCAATTTCTCTGCCTCGGTCGATAATCTTTCCACTTTTTGGCAGAACGCATTTATAGGTAAATTCCAGAGGTCAAATCTCTGCATCAAGTCAGTTCCAAATAAATTTTCAGTATTTTTTAGAACATACATCTTTAATTTTTTGGTCATTCCGTTGAACGTCACGTTTGTGATAATCTTGACCTCAAATTTGATTTTTCTTCCTGTT
>CAHIKZ030003744.1:285000-327500 GCA_903632075.3 Acanthosepion pharaonis | reverse complement strand
TAATTTTCTTACGTCTAGGTTAATATTAAAATATATTAACACATAAATACCTGTGACTGAATGAATGCATTGCAATCCTGTAGTGTTTAAACATAAAGGAAGTATGTTCAAAACTAAACGTGGTAATTAACTAGTTTTGATGTTCTTATGTCTGCGTGCATTGTGCTGTTTAAACTGTCTACGTATGTCTGCATGCTTTAAAGCCTCATTTTGAAAATTAATTTCACATGTCCTCTGGTATTCTTCTGTCAGACAATGTTTTTGTTTTATTAGGATTGGTTGGATTGGAACGCAGTAAGCATGGCGGGCGTACTACGATGAACGCTACGATGAACGCTTAGTTTCACACGAACGGTGAGTCGGTTGATGAGAAAATGGCGAATACAAAATTTCCTTCTGATTTATTTTTATTGGGAGTAGTCAAAAAAATAAGAATTTTGCTATAGTTTAGCAAGTTTATAAAAAAACTATATCATTTTAATCATTTCTATTACAATGAACTGGTGAAGTACTAAAACTTAATTTTCTCGACTGCTATGTCATGAAGCGGTTAATGTGTACGTCTAACAAACTGTTAATATTAGTTTATACATGTTCAATATACTGATAACATCAGCGATAAAACTAAACGAAATAATAAAAAAAGATAAACATTTGAAGAAAACTCTGAACTACACTTTACTTATGGATTAATAAAAAAAAATCATCTGTTTACTTAACGTTTAGGTAGACTTTCATAGTCACAATATATATTTCAATGAATAAAAACCTGGAAGTAAAAATATTCTCTTCTGAATTAAAATATTTTATGATATAAAAAGCACGGTTATTTGAGCTAAAAGGATTCATTCTTCCCACTCACCATTTCATAAAGTATTGCACAACATAAAAACAAACTTATCAAAAATAATTTCTCCAGCCGCATCGTCAACGAGCAAATTGAATTAGCTTTATTGGTTTTTGAAAAATACACAAACCACCAGTTCCTTGTAATAGAACAAAAAAACATTTTATTCTATTTTAAACAAGATAAAAAAGCAATTAACAATATAATTTGCTGGTATATATTACTTTATGATTGCATTAAACGCCTTATATGCATCATTTAGTATTTAGAAACCTTTAAAATATTTAAGTTAAACATTGTCAATAAGTCAGTCAAAACTCGCCTCAAGTGAAAACAATGTTTCTGAATTGTAGTGTTGTTTTGGAGATGGCATCTCCAACACCAATAAGCAACATTAAAGTCTTACATCGGTCACACAAACACGACATATTCCCCTATTGATCATCACAAATCAAAACTTTTAAGAGAAGTTAAATATTGGGAGTTAATAGCAAAAATACTTCACAGTATTCACTCTAAAGAATGAGTAAAAAGA
Organism: Acanthosepion pharaonis; assembly: GCA_903632075.3. Classification (NCBI taxonomy): domain Eukaryota; kingdom Metazoa; phylum Mollusca; class Cephalopoda; order Sepiida; family Sepiidae; genus Acanthosepion; species Acanthosepion pharaonis. The sequence continues at coordinate 326,118 of CAHIKZ030003744.1, read as the reverse complement.
ATCGGAGTTATTATAAAATAAACAACTGCAACTAATAAAATTTCTTTCGCCACATGGGATGGCATTTTGAAATGGGAACAAAATATTTTAAATGCGCATAAAATACTTAATAATATATTCATCCTCTGGTATTTTCAAAGTCTGGGAAACCGTTCTACAAATAATAGACACATATTTACATTTGAAATATAGCATTCAAAAAATGCCAATATGAAAATGACAAAAATCTTTCTCTATGAAACTGAAAACCCCACGTCTATGATAATGACCGAGACTCTTAGAAATCCTGAATTTTGCTCAGTTTGTCCACAAATTTTATGCTGGTATGCAAATTGGAAAAAAAGAAAATATAATACTGAACAGACTTTGTTGGTCGAATTAAAAAAAAAACAACTTGTTCAACATACTTTTATTGTACGTGTGCACGCATGTACACACGTGTTTATAGTCAAACTAAGTCGTTTTAATAATTAAGTCGTATCTCCAAACAGGCTCGATGTTCAAAACAAGCAAAAAACCAAACTATGGCTCTTAATCTGAAGTTTCAAGATTAACAACATGTCATACAAGTGGCTGCCATTCGTTTACATCTGCGCTTTCATCTTAACTGCGCAGAAGGATTCCAGTTTTATTTATATATCGCTAAATCATGAAGTGGCTAATAATAATATAAAACATTGTCGAAATCAATATGAAATGTCGGTTTACACGTAAGTTACTTATTTCAGATATTATTTTTATTCAAATACACAAATTTTTTAAAGTCCCTTATTTTTCTCCTGATGTTTACTTTTATTTAGTCCTCTTCTATATTTTTCTTAAATTTTTCATCTTTTTATATTTTTCCTTTTTTATTTCCTTCATTTTACACTTTTTTCTTTCTGATGTTTAATTTTGTTTTCATTATTTTTCATTATCTTCTTTTACTCTGTGTTCTACATATTCATCTATTACTATCTCCTGTTTCTTCTTCTTTCCGTTCTACTTCTTTTTCCTTCTTCTTATCTCCCAAACTTCCCTTTCTCCTCTTCTCTCAATTTCTCCAAGTCACACTGCTGAGTGTGACGAAATGGACAGAGCCTAAAGTCAAACTGCTTTTAACATGACCAAGATCTATCTAAATTGGGTCAGGTTATCTTCAACTTTTTTGTCTTTCGTAAACAAATTCCATTCACAGTGACGTTCATTTACTTTTCGGGGTCAACACAAATGCTAAAGAAAAGAATGGACAATAAATGGTTTCTTGTTTTAAAAACTTTTCTTGGTTTCTCTTTGAATCTTTCACTCCAAATGAAATTTGAGGCGCGATCTGAAGCAGTTCTTATTTTCAAGGAAAATAGAATTAGTGATCGGAGTTCGAATCTAGTTGCAACTAGTGACTTGAGAAAACTATAAATCTTGACCTTTTGGTAGTCAGTTTCGACTCTGGTCATCTGACCATTTTCTGTTCTTGACTAGTGTGTAAACATAACATGAACTCGTCCTAATTAACAGATTTATAAAGTATCCTAATAACAATTATAGGAATTATACTCTTAAATTAGCCTAGAATAGGTAAGTACAAGTTGTTAGGTACGATAGTTCAGGGTCAACTGTGCAAATAATTCTAGATTACAGGAAATTAATATTGAGTTCTATTCTTTAATTCTGATACTACACTATACAATCTTATGCACTGTCCCACGAAAAATGAAATATGATTTTCAGAACAGAAAATATTTACATGCAAATATGTTGTTCTTCTGGTGGTCGTTATTTACTCATTCCAATTAATTAGTATGAAATTTCACTAGCATCAAAAGATACACGTTGGAATATTCAGAAATTCAAAGAGTACTACAAATAGAAAAGTTCAATAAGCGAAACAAAGAACTCAATAACACACGAGAACGAATACAGAGGAAAACTTGAGTGTAATTTCAAGACTCAAGGCGCAGTAGACGCCAAATACATTCACTCTTGTTATTATCTATATGTCAGGGCGTATTTTAACAAGGGGACTTGAAAGAGAGGAAGAATTATCTTATTTTAAGATTAATGGCAGATAACAAAAATTCCCGACCCTCCAAAGTGATTACTTCCGATTTTTTTGGTTTCAGGGAAAATACAAAGGTGTTTTTTTTTTTTTTTTACTTTGAGTTTTCTTTGACTCGTAGCTGCATTCCTGCATATCTCTGCTGGTCTAATGAGTTTAATATTTATGTGTTTCTGCACGAGACGATGAAACTTTAAATTATCTGACCAACTACTGTAGAATGATGATTTTTAATTTAGTCACGCAAATCAGTAATATTCAGTTTGATACTCACTAGGTGCTGCATGTTTATAGTTTTGTATTAGACTAAATTAACTGATTTTAATCCTATGGACGATTATAGAGTGTAACAAGCATGAAGAACACGTATTCAAATGATTCTCGAATTTTTTCAGTTATTATATTCATCTGATGACGGTTGGAAAGTTGACTGGCTGAAGTACAGAAAAATGAAGATATTAACCGGAAAAGAAACTCAGAACTTTGCCAGGTTTGCGTTGAAGTCAAATATTTCAGAGGAATATTTATTATTTGGGTGGGCAGCATAAGCTCTCAACAGAACTCTTCAAACATTGGGATTAATTGAAATTTTCCAAACTTTCCCAAGGCAGTTCCCTCTTGACTAAACAATGTGAGCTCAATTTACTCTTGGGTAATCCTCTTTTAGCCATTGAGATCTTCAGTTCGATTTGACGCTCAAAGCACCAAAGGCAAAGTCTATCCTTTTGCCCAGATACCTCGATGTATATTTATACAAGTTAGGCAAAGTGAAGTCACGAAAGAGTACAGAAATAAACTAGCTGAGTTAAAGGCGTCATGTCTGGCCTACAGAAAACCTGAAATAAAATAAAAAGAGAAGGAATTAACTAAGTTTGATGTGAAAATATTTTTATTGAATTATCGATTAATAAGATTTGAGGAATGAATGAAGGTATTGATTTTATCCCTTTTATATATATATATATATATATATAATGGGGGAGAGAGAATAATATTCAGAACTGATCCTTTTAATTTTTTGTTCTGAAATGTTTCTGCTTTTCAGAACAGAAAATATTATCATTCCCAGAATGGTAGGAATTGAAAGCGATATTCTTTGTTCTTTATATCAGTTCATGTATTTGCATGTATGAATAAAGCAAGTTACTTGAATTTATACTGGTGGATAAACATCGAAATATTAATAGTTCATCCTATAATCTTGTTTATTAAGAACTTTATACTGGGGTTATTTTCTTTTACTCTTTTTTTTTCCCCAAACGGAATTTTTGAAAATAAAATATGACCTTTTTCCATATTGTTCCTATATACGATCATTGTCAACGTGTAATGTCATATCTGCGAAATATTACGTCTGCTATTCTAACAGAAGACTGAATTTCGTTGCTTTAACACCATTTCGGAATTGTCTTCGATCAATATCTGATTCAGAACCAGAATAAGAAATCCATATACAAAAATATGACAAAGTTGCTTAGAATTATAAGCATGATTTTTCTTCATGGAAACCGGGATTTTTAATCTTGTATTTTGTTTACTAGGTGTTGTTCAAATTTCTTTTACCAGTAGTACACTTAAACATCGACACCTTGTAAAAATATTTATAATTCAAATTCCTTAACCTGGTGGGAAAAGAAATGTACGTTTTACAATACAGCGTAAATACCATACAAGACCTGTCAATATGTGACGTCAAAAAGGCGAAACATCAACCACACCAATGCAGACATTTCTCGCAATATATCATGCGGTTAATTACTTGTACACACACATACGCATGCGCACGCATACTTGTGTGTGTGTGTGGAAATTGAACATAACTCCGAAAGTAATTGGAAGTAATCAATACTCAATTGACCACTTGTATGCGTGCACGTGCGTATGACTGCCTAAACATACTATTAGTGACGAGGCAAATTCTTTATGCGGTCTTCAGTTTTTCCCGACATAGCATTTATATCGACTTTGCCTAAAATTCTTTGTTATATTACAAAACCGGCAAATATAGGCACATTTTGAAAGAAGACATGTACACTGAACTTTATGGAGAGGTAAAAATCGTGAAAAGATAGTCGAACTTGAAAAATCAGAAAAAACATCTTAATACCTAGGCTTGAACCCCGACCATAGGCTCCACTATGTAATTAATTGAGCCCCCGATTAGGCTTAGAGATGAGGTGGTGTTGAAAAGCTCTTGGCCAAAGCGAGGTTTTTCAAAATTATCTGATGGTTAATCCTTTGCTAAGATTTATGGGAAGTCAGTCATAAATTCGCTCATAAAATAGTTTTGTGAATACAAAAAGAAAATAAACATTATGGCGATTATCGGAGATTTTATAAGATATATATACCGTATACTTGTTTAACTACAAACCTCTGCCATAAGACAGACACTGTCTATCGTGAAATTAGGAATCATAGCTTTTACCTTGAATAAACGTACAAATAAAAAACAAATTTAATACTTACGTACATATATTTACCTAGCTACTGATATTAATACGTATGTATTCGTTTTTTTTTTTTTTTAATAATTATGTGTTCGTTATGTGTATGAGTGTAAATATTTCTTTTTATTAATTCTTTCATGAATCGGCACGCCCCAACTTTTGCCCGTGCACATTTAAATGTCTCCTTTTTGGTAAGAGCGTTTGTAATTTTTATTTTTTTTTTATTTTTTTTACACGCGCATATACCCGTAGGCAGTAACTTCCGTCCGTAAATCTAATCAGTCATCTGCCTTGAGGAATTATATCAAAAGTCGTTGTATTCATCAGTCCGGTCACTTCCGATTCGGACGGCATATGTCATTTCCGGCAACTCCGCACTTAATTCGGACAAGTGAATAGCATAATTAATATGGGCTATTTAACCCATGTACGCGTCTTGCAACTCACCCAGGGAATAATCAATGCCTCATCCCATAAACATGACAGATCTTGAAGGAGAAAATTGTAAGTGGATTTTGTTTGGTGACAATTAAGCTTTGTAAGCAATTACTGAGAGAGAAATCTCTAATCTTATATCTTAAAAAAGAAAAAAATCTTCATACTACTTCAGTTTCATCGATTCGCAGACGCATTAGCTTAGAAGAAAAAATATAAAATTATCATTCATTTTGAAATCACTCGTGAAAAATACAATGTCTTGTGATCAAAAAGTACTTCCTTGTCTTTATTATGTCAGTGATTGTAGCCCCAATCCACAAACTCCTCTGCTATTTTAAGGTTGTATACTGAAGTAAGATTCAGCCAAGTGAAAAAAAAATTATTGCGTTTTTCTGATTTTCTCTTCCACTCAATAACTTTACCTCTTTTCTCTCTCACACTTCCGCTCTTTTATTTTTCACATTTTCCTTTTTCCACTCGCATATTTTCCCTCTTTTTCTCTCAAACACTTACCCTCTTTTTCTCTCTTGCTCTCTCGAATTATTTTTCTCTCTCAATCTCTCTGCCTCTTTTTCTCTCCCACTTTCTGCTCGTCTGCAGCTTTTGCAAATCCCCTGAATAAAAATTATAAGCAAACATGTTTGATAGTTAAATACTGTTTGCTGAAATCATATTTCAAAATAATTTTGAATTATGTTTAAGTTTTAATATTCTAGTAGAATTATTAATTCATCTGTGGCTTCTCATTTGTTACAAGAGATTCAGAATATTATGAAAGTGTTTTAAATATAAACATCACAAATACCATTGTGAGTAGTCAAGCAGTTTTGACCACAACAATTCTGAAAACACACATGTAAATGATAAATATTTACTTAAAAACCAATTATCTTTTTTTTGTTTAATGTTGATTTAAATTTAACATTGGTTTCTCAGATGTATAATTTTTGCACTTTTATTATTAATGTACAGTGTGTTTCTCTGGGAAGTGTAGAAAGCGTTAAGGATATCATTAATCCACAAATAAGGACTCAAATGCGAAATATTATTGACGAGGGTTTGATTAAACTCAGTGTCCCAAGGAAGAAGGGATTTTATTCTGACGTTTGGTCAGATTATGTGAATCGTAACGCCGTGAACTTTTCAGCACCCTACTAATATAGTGCTATTGTAAAAGAAGAAAAAGAAAACTGCAAAGAAAAAATAGTAAAAAGGAAAAGACAGTCTTGGCAATTGGTAGAAACCTAAAAGTAACAAGAAATCCTACTTCAAAAAGAGGGCAGGTTGGAATATTTACTGTGATCAGAAAATGACCGGCTGAAACACACACACAGACACATAAATGAACAGTCAAAAAGAATCTTAAATACAAAATCTGGACAAAATTGAAATCCTTTTTAATAACACCGGACTCTTAATTTTTTTTTTCCACGAACAACTAGACTATTACTACTGAGGTTTTTCTGTGATGTAAGTAACCAAAGTGAAGGACATTTATAAACGCAATGTCACGGATTTGTGAAATTCTCCATTTCTTATGATTTCCATTGAGGATGAGATACGAATCAATTTTAGAAGTGAAGCGAAGTTTGTTTGTATTAACGATAAAATTGATTGAATGTGGCTGACATTTAAGAACATTGTTGAATCCGTGACGAGGCACAAGATTTCATTTTAAATAAATACATACATAATATATATGTATATATGCATATATCGAGACATTGTTATAACACTATTTTTACGTATTTTTACGTATGTCCAAAGTAAAAACGTCTAATATAAGATATTCACTCGTATACTTAATATGTATTTTAAACTATACGCACACACATATCTACATTACATTGTGTGTGTATGTGTGTGTTCATTTTTCGGCTAAGGTTTTGTCATTGATATCTTTTTGCAATCTTCTTCAAATTCACCTTATGGTTAGCCACTGCGTCCAATCTCTGACTTTGCTCGAATTGCTTATTGTATGTATTTTTTAAATCTAAGACGATTTTATCATTTTGATTTGCAAGGAAATATTTTCTACTACTGTATTAGCAGATTAAATTGTTTACATTGCTGTTAGTGCTCGTCCATCTTTCAAATAAATCTTAGTCTCTTCATTATTCATTTAAATATATTTTCAACAATTAAACTCTTTTATGTACTCGTGACCTGCACAAGAGGCGGCCACAGTGCTGAAGCACTTAAAAAATGAATTTTGTTTCGAAATAACTCTTCTGTATTAGGAAGGGGAAAGATTATTGACTTCAACACTGGGTATCAGTAATGATAGTGTAAAGAATATAAAGATTATTCTCTAGCCTCATAATTATCCGCCGATTTTGTTACGATGGCGGAAATAGGGTCCAAAATCACGAACACTAATTATATGGCGACAGCGAGAATACTAAGAGATGTGGCTCACTGAAAGATTTTATGAAAGATTTAGCGTTGTAACTTTCTGACAAAAGTTGAAACAAGAGAAAAGAATTGATAAAAAAGTTCATTTACATATTTTAATCTAAACATTGAAATGTGTATAAGGGAGAAACCAGGCGTCACCTTAAATTCAGACTCAAAGATATGAAAAGGTCATATTGAAAGGTCATATTGAAAGGAAAAATGGATAAAACTGTTTCGGTAAATCTTATAGGCAGAATTGTGCACGTTAGCCACCGTGAAAAGAGATGAAAATCATAGATGGAAAAGAGAACGGAAAGAATTTGCTGAGATGCATAAACCTAACCTGTGTGCATTTCAATTTCACCTCGGGCTACAAAAAAGGATGATCATCTCTCTTCATGCGGGCAATAGACGCTAACAATACCAAAGTATATGTGATCTGGGTTCAGTTACCCTTTTGGATTTTGAAGTAACGGAGAATATTGTTTTTATTCTCTAAAAGTGATTCGTGTTTTTTTATATAATATTTGTTTGCAAAATTCTCAGTGAATCACATTTTCTACCCACCAATGCTTATATTTATAATCATTCAGAACCAAATTGCCAAATTCATTCCTCGGTGTTCTCATTGACTTCATCTGCGCAACAGCCTGAAAAAAACTAATTTCTAATTTGTGTCTTTGATTCTCCTAAGTATTTTTCACATCGTTCTCAATGCTTTCGGTTGTATGAACACAATCGTTTCTTTCAATTCCTACAAGTTTTGCAGGATTTTTTTTTTTATTATAATCGTTCTGATGGTTCATCATGTTGATGATAATGATAACATATTATAATTTTGTTGATGATAACGTGATACAAGTTGACTTTATAATAATTTTGTTGCAGATAAAGATCCATTCGGTTTTATTATATTTCTTGCGTTTGCATGTTTGTATCTGATTATTGCTGGAGATTTAGTGAGAGCAAGTTTCCTTGGATATCCAGAATATTTCTCGCAAACTCTCGTATTTCCGTGATCTGACCAGACTGAAATCATTCTTCGAATCTGCAATTCACCTATTCCCACTGAATGTCAAATCATGACAATCAGTGAATTTTCTTTTTGTTTGTTTTAGTTTGATATTATTTTACTCGCTTTAAGTGGTTTTATACCAACATGGTTACAACTGAACTTCATCATGCTGAACTTACTCTTTTTGCAACTCATAACCTCGAGTATTCCATTCCCTAAAATGTTAAGTTAGTTGAGCCGGCGACATAATACAGCTCTCGAAATGTTTAGATGTTTTCAGGTTGAGGTATGTTCAAAATGGAAATATTCTTCAAAGATAACATTTTTTTTTAAATATCCCAAAGTTTTGTGATAAATTTTCTGGTAATAAGAAAATAACTTTCTTTTTCTGTTTATATTTTAATGATAATATAAGAATAATGCTGACACAATGCGGCTTTTGAGCTCGATGAAATAGAGTATTATAAACGATCTTTTAAGCCACTATTTGTGAAATAAACGATTTGTTCGCGGCAAAGGTTCGTCCCTGGAAAGTGGAATGACTGAAGTATATAATTGGCACATTATATCAACGATTATCTGACCTAAATGTTGCTTCTAAGATGAGGAAGCGGATGACGAACCCCGGTGATATCAGCTATGTAGGAAATAGTACCACATATGTAAGAGGGAGGTATTGTTGAGCGAATCTAAAGAATTTCGACCGCCCCCATTGGTGTATTACATCTGAGCATGTGACTGGGACTGATACAGAAACTTTCATAAACACGCGAGACAGATTCGACTGGCATTGAACATTTTTGGAACATATTGCAAAAATTCTCTTATACCACACCCAGCAAACACGACTCAGTTATGAACCGGTCTGCATAAAAATATGCACCGATTAACACCAGTAACTCAAACTCCATGCAACATTCTCTAGCCACTGTTTCTCAGGCGAGTAGGCGGGAGCTTCATGCTATTAGATATCTCTAAATCACTTCAGTTTTAAATATACCAAAATATTTGCATATACATGTATAGAACATTTTTTTATTTCAAATTAACATGTGATCAGAAGTGTGAATGTTTTAGGTATTTTGATATAGCTTTTAAATATACTTCAATAAAACTGAAGTCAAATTTGGTTTAAGAGATTAGCATGTCGTTCGGAAGTACAAGTTCTCTTTTTTCATGTAACTCCAGAATCAAAGAAAGATTTTGCAATCTAAACGACCATCTGACAGCGACACCCTTAAACATTTGCTAATGGATAAAAAAAAATATAAGAAATAGAAAGTATAATACGCAAAGTCATGATTCGTATTGAGGATATGCATATAGCATAGCAGTTACTGTCATTGAAATGGGACGGGCGTGTCGTGTTCAAATCCTAATCGAAGCCGTTGCGTTCGCTTTTTCACAAATAATCTTGGAAATGTATAACCTGCTTCTACCTTACTCTCATACCGCCAAAAGTATATAAGATGTAAGGCAGTGAATTTTAGTCGATGCTATACGCGAGTGCTAGATTATTTCCTACCTTTGAAAGTGAAACATTGACAATCACATTGTGACTTACATGCATGACGTACTCAACAATTCCATATTCTAAATATAAAATTTTAATTTGTCACAAACAAGTGTTAATACCAAACAGAAGCAATATAATTTATCACTAAGGAATTGTATCAATCCAAAATATAGCTAAACTTTTGAAACCGCTATCAACGTGGATAGAACATCCAGGCCACCTACATCACAGGACATATGATTATTGCCAAAGCGATACACGTGGCACATCAAGGTGGTACATCGAAACAGGAATTGTTGATATTAGCAACTGATGACAATAAAATGTAACTCTTCGGTCTTATCAATATAAAATATTTGAATGTTTCCCACCATTACCTGGTAAATTTTGCCGAAAACTAACTGATATCAAGTCTCCTAAAATTTATATTTTTCATGATCTCAGTAACACGTTTTTACGCTTTGCACAATTTTTTGAATTAGGTACAAAGTCTTCAATAATAATAGGATAAATATTACCTTGATATTTTTTTATATTTCATTTAGATCTTTTTTATCATCAACGTTATTATAATTATCTTTATTCCTACATTGTTTTATTATTATGATTGGTATCATTAGATATTCTTTTATACTACTGTCATTATAAATATCACATTTTCTTTTTATTTCGGTCATGACCAGAGTCCTTTCTATCTTTTCTTCTTTCTCATTTCTTATTCTGTCTACTCACTTCTCAAGCGATCATAACTGTCAGCCATCTTGCCAGCCAGCATGGCCTCACATAAAACGTCTGCTTTCTTCAACTATACACATCATTAATTCTCTAAAAAGAACAACAAGAAAATGATACACAAGAACGCAGAGAACATACAGATCTCTATAAAAACAAAGCGTACATATATGCAGAAGTTTACGAATAGAGAGAAAACCGTGCAATGACGAGAAAATCGGCGCTCGATAAGTAATTATGAAGCCATTTACCGTCATTAAGTAAGCAGACGTGTAGGTCTTAAAATATATTTCCAGCGTTACGCTAATTGGAAGCCATCAGCTGCAGAAGCGAGGCAAGAGTGAGTTTTTCATTCAGCCTGTCCATGTCGTAAGGGCTGTGGATTTCACGCGATCGATAAGTGTCCAAATGACTGTCTTTCCCTTTTTAATTTATTTTACCATTTCTTTCATGAATACTGAATGATTGGTTCGTTGACGCCAGGCGTCATTATTTGTTCATAGTTGGGAAAGAGGAAGATGGCGTGTAGGTCGAAGTGGAAGGCACTGTCTGAAACAGATGTTCCTTCGTCCTGGCTAAATGGTTGAAATGTTGATACCTATTGCAAAGTTATTGGGTCTTCATCGAATGCTCATCATTCACTCGATAAATGATTACACACACACACGTGCGCACACACACACAAACTCGCGCGCGCGCGCAACAAAAGTGCTATAGCTGGTCATTGAAGAGTCCTGGATTGTTCCTTTTCAGCTATACGAATTTTAATTAAGCTTGACAGTCGATATTTTTTATACCTAGGTTCATCTCCAGGGGGCAATGGATAAACTGTACTCTAAATTATATAAAAATATAAACAACACTGACAACTCATTTATTTTACCAAAATTACATAAAAATATCTTGAAATACTAAAGAGTAAATTTATTCAATAAAATCTCTATTGGCTTCAACCACGGCCTCCAGACGACTTTGAAATCTACTGAAAATTTTCTGGACGATCTCCTTGTTTAAGTTGGTGAATGCTGCCATAATCCATGCCTTCAGTTCATCTTTGGTGTTACAGAGAGTTTTGCCGGTCTTTCGCCCAACTGCGTCCCACACATAATAATCAAAGGGGTTGCATTCTGGAGAGTTAGGTGGCCAGATATAAGGGGTGGTGTGGTCGCAGAAATTGTCTAGCATCCATGTTCTCCTGCTTGTGCGTCATGATGAAGAGTGCTGTTGCCAGACATAGGGTCTTCCAGCAGTCACCATCTTGACCCTAACAACAAATTTGGGAGTTCTTTTCTTATCAGAACGATCAGAGTGAGGTTTCCGAGCTGCTGCACCTTTGTAATTATCATTAGACTAATTCAACTCTTTAGGAATCCTCTACCCCAAAAAAAAAAACTTTGAAATGTTTGTATTGGAGCTTCCAGCGTGAATGCCAAGTAGTACAGCAAGCCGTTTACAAATTTCTGGCGAAGTGAATTATATCATGGTGCTCTTTTTTCACAGACTGTGCCCAACTGAACCTACTATAATGTGCAAAATAAAACACACACACACACACACACATATATATATATATATATATATATATATATATATATATATATATATATATATATATATATATATATATATATATATATATATATATGTGTGTGCATGTGCATGATTACACATGCATATTCATATATTTCTTTTTCTCACGCATTAATGAATTAATTTTTGTTTCTTTTTTGCAATAATGTAAACCCTGTAAAAGATTCAAGAGCTACTCGAGGCACAGTTTATGGGAATTTGGGGGAAGATAACTGTTAACCCTAGATGTAAGCAGGCTAAGATTGTAGGGATCGGAGAGGCATCCTCTTGGGAGTCGGTTTCACTAAGTAGCTGTTCGAGTAGAACACGAAGGGAATGAGGGTGGTTCGTTACAATGGGCGTGGCATGGCGGGTCTTAGCCGTGTATGTTAGAACTAGTGGAACCCAGGAGTATAGTTCGTCTGTACATTTCCCATGGAATTAGCAATAGAGTAGCGAGTCTTGCAACATTTCGCAGGGTGGAAATAATTCATCACGCTATTGAATTCTGTCAAGACTGGAAAGTGAAGGCTGAGTAGCTCCTGTCCATATATGGCAGCAGTACTCCATTTTCGGCCGCCTGATCTGCTTCTTGTAAATGTGGACGATAAGAGGTAGAGTTAGATACTCAGTACAAATAATTGGTTCTCTCTACCGATACAGAAAATCAATCATTTTTTCCAGCATCTTTACCAATGGATCGTAAGTACGAGTTCGGGTTGACTTTAATCTCATTAGACTGTCAAGTTAACGCATTGTCTAATACTTCATTTAATGCGGTAAAATTAAAATCATTTTCATTTATTATTTAGATGATTGCTTTGTTAGGTATTTGATGTGGGGCCAAAGTTGGGACCACAGAAGTAAAACACGGAACACGGATTAGATGTAAGAAAGATATATTAACAACAGGTTACAGAGATAGTGTAAGCGGAGTTTACTATATGTTAGTGTCCAATACTGGTAGTCGTACGAGACTCTCACTGTCTCTCTCTGTCATTCTCTAGAGTGCTATGCCGCCTACATTCGGTTATTCTGTTTTGAATTTCATCAATCGTTAAATCATGAATTTCATCAATCGTTAAATCTGTATTCAGTTCTTTTTTTAATAGTGTCTTCTAGTGCAGCAAGTTCTGCGTTTGTCAATCGTTCTTTCTTAATAATGTATCGGTTAATTTATTAGCGTCTATATATTTCCTGATGTTCGGGAATTTTTTTCTCCACATTCTGTGGGTCACATTAGTGCCGCTGCATTCTGAAGGATAGTTTATAATATAGCAATATCCTCGTATAACCTCTTTATAATCCTCTTTATAGTCCCATTTTATTCTTTTGTTTAGTAGTAAATGATGATCGAGGTGGACCATAATTTGGGTTTATCTGCAGGTCTCCATTCTCAGTATTTGCAAGATCAGCACCAGCGGCATATATATATATATATATATATATATATATATATATATATATGTGTGTGTGTGTGTGTGTGTGTGTGTGTGTGTGTGTGTGTGTGTGTGTGAAAATATATAGAAAATAGGAAGGAACTGGTTAGGTAAATAATCCAAAGTCCCTTAGTATTTTAGTTATTATTTTAAAAAAATAGTGCTCGATACAAAGTAGAGCATAAATATAATTATTTATTTAAAATATGATTCCAAATCGCGACATAAGAAGTCCCATGTTTCAAAACAAGAGCCGAAAACTTCAATATAATTTTTTAAATTAAATTGAGTTAAAATAAGCTCTGTTCCATCTTCAAGCGAAATTTGTTTTGGAATAACGTGTTTCTGAAATTTACGTGTTTTGAAAATTGAAATCAAAATTTCCATGGTAACAGCTAGGGCGAATTGTTTAAGTTGGGTAGGCGGGTGTTGGGTGTTAATAATAAGTATCAGTATAGAGTTACTTTCGAAGATGTCAAGTCAGGGAAAGGTGGGGGTGTCTAAATTTGAAACGGAAGATGTATTAACCCTCGTCTAGTTTGCATGTCTATGGAGATTTATTTATTTTTTTATTTTATTTTATTTTTTATGAAAGGGATTTATGCATATAGAAAACTGTCGTAACGTTTGTTTTTTGACGATTTCATAAAGGGTTATCTTTTTTTAGGGTATTTAAACTATTTATTTGGGCTATGGATTATGAAGGGTGTTATATTGTATGCATGTTTTTAGTTAATTATGAATCTGATGAGTGGGCTATGGATTAAACAAGTTATTATATTGTATGCTAGTTTTTAGCTAATAATTCAAACCAAAAATCTGATGATGCCTACAAAAAACCGTTAACTCGTGTCTATTGTTTAATAGATTATTATTATTTAGAAGCCTAATTATGTGCAATTTCTCATGGAGGCATAAAGGGCATGGGTCATCCCAAGTTTTACATGTTCTAGCCTTTGTTTATAATTTTCCATTTAACTTTAGGGTGTCCTATTTGTTTCCTTCAGATGCCAAAAATATTTAGATAGGGAAGTCTGATTTCTTTTGTTTATATTATTGAAAGAGCACTTATGCTGCCTCCATCTATCTTTAAAATCATTCTTTGTGGACCCAATGTATATCTTATTAGTGCTAGGGCTATATATATATATTACCCCTGGCTGTTTTCTCCTTCTGAACGAACGTGTTAACTGCGTGAAGTTCCATGCGGACTGAGTTTATTATTTGTTTCATTATTAATTGTTAAGTTTGCATTTTATCCTCTCTGGCAACAGGTATTTTATTCAAAGTATGGTACAGCACTTTATTCAAAGTATGGTACAGCACTTTATTCAAAGTATGGTACAGCACTTTATTCAAAGTATGGTACAGCACTTTATTATTAGCAAAAGTGACAATCCTAACTGATGAGCTGTTGCTATTCAGTTATTACCCTAGAAATAATGTAAATCATAAATTTTGTTCGCGTAAAATGTGATATTAAGTGATACGTAATATGTACAGTGTTTATATTTTCTTTGCATTGTAGGATTTGCAGTTGGTATAGTGTAGAATCTAAAATATATTATGGCTTTAAATAGCCCACAAAGGCTTTATCGGTCATAAAAACAAAACCTTTGCATTGTTATTATGTTGCATGGCCCTTTGGTGTGGAGGGGGGTGGTCTTGGGGCGACAGTCTTGATTCACTCATAACGTTGTAGCTTCTCTCGCTCGTCTCCTCCCAATCGGGTGTCGAAATATTTTTGGAGTCCGGAGATGAAAGAGAACTTCAACAAAAGGGATTTTTAAACTTATCTATTTCATTAAACACATCGACGTGTACATTTCTAACTAATCAATGGAGTCGCTCTATCACCCCAACTGGGGAGCAAGTTTCATACACGAAAATAACACGTCTACATTCTCGACCTGTAAACTAGTCGAAAACACTTTCTAGCATTCTCACGTTCGGGTCAGCCAATCAAAATCGAGATGTTTATTTTGTCGACCATCTGAGGGTCTGAGCCAAAATACACCGAATAATTTGATTATTTAACATTCCTTACCTAACCATAAAAAATGTTCATTCATGAATTTTATTTCAACTAAATTATATTTAACACTCCTTACCCAACCATCAAAAAAAGAAAAAACTTCTTACTCCTGAAACACACTCTATTAATTCGCGTGCGCCTTACAAATTTTTTTCATTGGGCCTCGTTCATATTACCACTCCAGCATGCACGTAAACAATTCCGGAAAAAGAAAGAAATATAAACAACGAAATTCTGACCAGTTTTTCACGCTTCACAAATCTTTTTTTAACAAATAACAGAATACCGGACAATCCTTTTGTCCATTCTTGGTCACTAGCTTCTGTGACCCAAAGTCAATGCCTCAGACACCAGCCTGGATGCAAGTCACTTCAACAGTAACCTACTCCACCCATGTCAGAATGTACAACCTCTGGGGTGAACAAAATCCCTTGCGTCTTCACTTGAAACTACACAAAATGTACATATAATTAATTGAAAATCAAATACTGGTAAAAAAACAACACAATACATGCCAAAAGCCCCACGCCTCAACTGACCCACGTCCTTGACACCTAATTTTTACATATTAAATATGGTATGATCTACACTTCTCTCGCATTCACAGTGACAACACACATGGTTCATTATCACCCTATTTATTCAAACAACCTATTGCTTCTTTACTTTCATTTTACCAGAGTCATTTGAACAGATCTTCACATTTTTTTTTACCATTATTAATTTCCTTTAGTTACTGTTAGTGATCATCTGCCTCTGTGTGTCAAAACTCAGCTCGCACCATCTCTATTTCCTCCTGCTCTTGGCTGCCCACCTCACATGGAAGAAACACACCCGCTCAACACCTCCGAACTAATCCATTGCTGAATCTACCGTGTTTACAAGGGTTTCAACTTCCCTTAGTCGCTACTGCAACTTTGCATTCCATAAGCCACCTGACCAATTCCACTAGGTCATCGAGGGCCCCAAAACTTGACCCCGAGGGTATCTTAGGGTATATTTGTTCGATATAAATACTTCATAGCCCACAGGCCTACATTCTACTTTCCATAAATCATCGGGTCCCTAATTACATAGCTAAGTGTAACCATTTCAACCCCAGGAGACAGATCCAACATATTCGGAAATCCAGAACCATACAAGCCGAACAACAATTAGCTAATTTACTTTGCCACAAGAAAATTCATTCTCAAAATTCACCAATTAATACTTAATTAACAAACCGATGAAGTCAAAATGACACACACGGTTCTTAAAATAAAAATTCCACACTCTGTTACAAAAATGAAAAAAAAAACAATCATTTGTCAGGTAATTACAATTAACAAAATAATTTTAAATTAAAAACATTTGAATGCATGCAAAAACAAGAGTCACGAAAACTTAACAATTAAAACTTAAACTCATTAACAATCCACAGAAATCACAGTGCGAATGCCCCATCACAAAATACTGTCAGTCTTTCTTTTCCCCAAAAAATTCCATTGCGTTCATGTACGCAAATTCAGGCCTCCACGTGGCCAAAAGGCTACCTGACACATAAAATTTGGATGCACCCAAAAACCTTAAACATGCCAATCAAAATCAAACAATAGATTTCCGCACATGGTCTAAACTTTTGTAAAAACCAAACAAAACAAAACATCAAATATCGTTTTTTTTTTGTTGTTTTTTTTTTACTCTATTCGTCCTCACGTTTCTGTCCATCAAACGCTGCTTGTTTACTGTTTTTCCTTTTTCTCGTTTTTTTCATCATTACTTCTTATTTTGGTTTGTTGAAGGTGTGTGTATGGCAGTAGACAAAGTAATATCATCGTACTTATGTCTAGATTGCTTGTTTTCTTTTTTTATATATTTTTTTTTCGTTTTTTTTTTTTCAGTCTTCAGTTGAAAATCCTCTCTGAACTTTTGCATATTGTGTTGCAACCCTCATTCTGCGTCCCCTCCCCAATGATGGGAGGTGTTGGTCACTGCGCCAAATTGTCTTATGTTGCATGCTCCTTCTCTTCTGAAACTATTATTTAACAATTAATCTCCTTAGTAGATGAGCAGTTTCATACCCTGTGTTTTTTAATCGTTTATAAAAATGATTTACCAGCAGCCATGTTAATGTTTTTGTCGGACCTTTTTCTTACTTTGCCCAGGGCCCCAATTATTATAGGCATAACAATAACTTTATGGTGTCACATTTTTTAACTTCAGTTTCAAGATCATAATATTTACTTAGAATTATCAACTTCTTACCAGATAAATGTTTATCATATCTGTGAAAGGGATTTTTTTATTTGTAGTCTTTCAATGTCTTGTCTATTAGCTTTTATATGTCTGTCAGTATGAATAGTAAAGTTATAAAGAATAGACTTCATGACCTTCTATGACGGGTTCATGCCATTTTCATTATCTGGGACACTATAATTTTGACATAACCTCTTAATGAATTTACTGCCCATTCATATCGATCTTCCTTCGGTGTTACGATGGGGCAACCTAAGTGATCATTAAACTCAACATATTGTTCACAAAACCTATTGTGTTTGTACCATTTTTATTATGTTTGTCTGGTAATTCCTGGTGAACAATGTTTACAAATCCTTTGTTATCTTCACACGCATGAGATACCATTCTTCTGTTACTGCGTTCCCAAAAATCTTCAACATTGCTTGGATTCTTCTAATAAGTTCTTTAATCCTGTTTATATTTGCTTGCTTATATTTAAGTCACGATATCTTGAATCTGAACTGGGCAATCTTTCCGTAAGCTGAGACATTCATCAGACAAACTTTATTGTATTGCCGGCAGTTTGTGATATAGATCACAAGCATGTTGAAAAATCTAACTTTCATCCAAGTTTGGCATCAAATTGTCCTTCACATACTATATGTATTTGGTAGGATTCAGAGTGCCGGAAAAAATGATACAGGTTTGAATCATGCCGGAAGGCAAAATCTTTCTGTAGTATGACTTCTCGATCTAGGTCGGTTGTTATTAATTTCACTATTTAAGAAAATTACCCCCCCTCCCCAAAAAACAGGTATAGCAACTCAAACATGTGTATCTACTAAAATAATATTTATAATAGTAATATGCTGTACCTTCTTGAGCACACCATTCTCTGCTGATATGAAGTGGAAAGATTATATTAATTCCATTGCTTGTTGAAAGAATCGGGCGAGACAATTTTTCTCTTACATATCTATAAGTCTACCATTCGTTCATATTTAGAATACTGTTGCCACATATGGTCCGGTACCCCTGCTATTTACCTTGAGCTCCTTGGTAAGATCCAAAGAAGAATCAGTTGTTACTATTGATCCTAATCTGGAGACCTCGGCTCCATTCACTTTCTCACCGCCGTCTTTTCTAGAAATACTTTCATAGTAATTGTTCGGATGAGCTTTTCGCTATGGCACCTAGCCTTTTTGAATTTAGGCACAGCACTAGACTGGCGTCGAGATCTCATCAATTTGCAATTGAGCAGGCTAGATGTAGCCGTAAATTCTATGCTAACAATTTCTTCTCTCTCACCTCTCACCTGTAGAACTCCCTTCCAGCTCCATGCTTTCCAGCCATCTTTAATATGCAAAATTTTAATGTAATGTCAATCGCTATCTACTGTCCTCCTGATTACTACCTTCTCTTTCATTATTGTTTCTTTTCCTAATTCTTCCACACTCTGTAACCTCTCGCGTTTTAGTGGCATTACTGCCTTCCTTAGGGTGATATCCATTACAAATATAGTTAATTTATGCAGGTTTAAATAAACTTGTACAAATTAACTAATAGATAGATAGATAGATAGATAGATAGATAGATAAAACTCTGTTTGCTTGCGTGCGTAGATATTTACAGTGAGTTGATGTATGTGTACACACATGCGTCTCTAAGCGAATTATTTAGTGCCTGATACAAAAATGCAATGCTTAGGTTATCCCTTTTATTTTTGTTTGTCTTTCTATCGACGTTCTTGCTTTCATTTTCTTTTTATCGACTTTCATTAGTGTTATTTATTCTCATTCTTATAATTATCATCACTGTCGTTCTTATTCACCTCCTTTTTCCTTCACTCCAACTAATGATTTTAATGTAGATCAAGTGACAGCAAGCCTCCTCAATTCTCCAGCTCCTAATTTGTGCTCAGTTGATCACCTATTCTTGTCTATTTTTTTTTTTTTTTGCATTCGTTTGGAATTCATTTGCTGCTTTTAGTTATATAGTTTCGAATTTTGTAGTTCTCTTAGTAAAGCTATAATGAACAAACGACGTGAAGGGGATCAGAAGTAATTCTCCGTCCGGCAAGTAAAAACATGAGTGACAGACCATCATCAAGTGATTGCACGCATCAAGGATAATTAGTTTTAGGGAAATGGAACGTCAAAACACTAAATCAATGTGATCAATCAGAAAATACAAAGCATGAAGTCAATACGTTAAATGTTAATATTTAAAGTATATGCGAAACTAGGGGGGGGAGGGCAAATAATGTAGATTTCATCAGGTTTCTTGTAGCTAAACTGAAAACAGTTTAGCTACAAGAAATTTGATGAAATCTACATATATATAATATATACGTTGGTGTATATGCACCGACAAGACAAAATATGAAAGAAGAAATTGAAAAGTTTTACAGTGCACTAGAAAACGCTAAGTCTCCGTATAAAACACAAGAAATTGTAATCGTCGTAGTGAATGCCAAGTAGGGAAGGAAAGAGTCAAATAGTTGGTAAATTCGAACTAGGAATCTGAAATTTAAATATTAGTGTTTTAACAGATGACAAAAAATGACACCGAAATCCGACGGCGCATTGGAATAGGGAAAGATGCCTTCAAAAACTAAGCAAAATATAAAAAAAAAAACAGGACAATTTCGTTAGAAACAAAGAAAATAGCGCTAAACTGTTATGTAATATCGGTCCTCCTATATGAATGTTAGACAATCGACTGACGGATGAAGAGCCTTGAAGTAGCAGAAATATAGTTCTACAGAAGCATACTGAGAATACAATGAACTGAACATATGAGCAACTAGGTAGTTTTAGGGAAAATGAAAAGAAAAATACATCAAATCGAAAAGAGACAGTTGAAATTTCTCGGGCACATAATGAGAAAATAGAGCTTGGAGAATTTGACACTCACAGGACATTGAAAGCAAGAGGTTCAGAAGAAAGCAGCGAATAACCTACCTACAAAGCATGTGTAAATGGATGGCAGAACAAATATTAGGAGATAGCAAAAAGACAAAGCTTACTCAGAGATACAAAGTTGGTTGAGAGCTATGATCACCCGTGTCTTGAAGAGAGACGGTCAGATGAATAAATTCTGTTTGCACAGACAAAAATTATTATTTTGAAATAGTTTGTCTATTTTCGTTGTAATGCAACTATTCTGGGATTCTGTTAAAAGGGACGTCGTTTCTCTCTTCAACTCTCTTCAGTACAGCCATGTCTATGTGATCTCGTCTTAATTGTATTCCTTTATTTGTTTTAATCATCAAATATTTAGCTTCATGTTTTGTATTTTCTCATAGCAAATTTGTTCTTTTGTTTCTTCAGCGGTTTCTGATTATCATCTTCTCACTCTAATCAACTGAAACATTAAAAACTGTAAAAAGTAAAAGACCCTTCTTAAAATGTGTTGTATGTTTTCTTTATAAACAATTTTCTCTTTTCTCTTTCATTCTCTCCATTTTATTTCATTTTCTTCAATGACCTTTTATCTCCCATGTCTGTCTTTCTACGACTATTTATTTGATTAATCTTTTTCCTCTTCGATTTCGCAATCGCCGATTCTCTCTCTCTCTCTTTCTTCCCTTTTATCTCTTTTCCTCTTTCTCTTCTCTACTGTTTATTTATATCGTTCTCTTCCTTCTCTTTCATCTTCCACTTCTATTTTGCAATCGACTACTTCTCTCTCACATAGGCCCCCGGGTGTTGTAAGGTCACTGATCGCAATCTTTTCTCTTATCAAGGGTGGAGTCACAATTTGGATAAACTTGCTCAATTTCGCATGGGTTAGAGTTGGAAGGTAAGCTGTAGGTAAAGAAACACATGGCCCCGTGCGAAATATCTAGCTCCTTGAAAGTGACTGGGTAAGCAGGTCACTCATGCTTTGAAATAATAATAAAATAACGAAACAAATGCCCTCAAGATTTTGGAGTTGCTATTCTCTTTTATATCAAGCTATGTTATTATCATGAGCATAGTTATTATTTCGATTTGACCATCATCAAAATATCTTTAGTTCTTCCATGCAAACAGCATCTTCCTCATTTGTTATAATTAAACTTAATGTAGGACATATAAAAAGATTTAATGAATGATGGATATAAGGAGGTTTTCATTATAATATACTGTTACCTATATCGTTTCTAATTTCTGGGTTAGATAGTCTAGATATTCCGAAATTTATCAAACAAAGCCGAGAATTCCATCATATTTTTTAAGTTTGGTTGAAAAGAAAGACATAAAAACATTGTACATAAAGATACCTACATTTTGCAAATGAGGGTGCAAAATACTAGATGGCACTTAAGAATTGCAAGATACGAAAGGAGGCCGAAGAATACATCGGTCGAGAGTTGTGGTAAAAATGACAAAAATTTAAACAATTCGAATAATTCTCGAATTACTGACTATATTTCTTTACAGAATTTCAGACATCGTATAGCTTATTTTTAGCTGTTTTATCTGTCACATGAGATGTAGCTGTAAATAGTATTGATAAGTCATTTCAATAGTAATAGGTCTCCCTGATAAGATAAAAAAAATAAAAGGCCTTTGATATGAGAAGACAGTGTTGGCTATTGTAGTATTTGTTGATTTGGTAATATCAATGCTTTCAGCAATGATGTTGGTTTGGATTCGTTTCTATTATTTGCGTATTTCTAATGCTACTATGGCAACAAAAAATATATCTTTATCGTTTTCATCTTTAATACTCTTATCACAAGAAGATTTTCATTGCCATTAATTTTTGCCATTTTTAATTCGGAGTCTTTCTTTAATAGTTTTAGCCTCTGTGAGAGAATTACCATGATTTGCATCAGAACCTCAACAAACCAAATTCAATGTTTCTTTTCCTTCCTCTCTTTCCTTCTCCGTCTCAAAAGGGTATTCCCACATGTTGCATATTTCAATGAAGCTTATGTATCTAATGTAGATTTTTATCTGTATCTACAAACAGAAAATAGAATACACTTACCACGTCACATCTATTATGTCTGTTAACTGTAAACATGAGAAAATGACCTTGTAAGTGAAAACTGAAGTTCAAATGTCATGTCTCCAGGACACACATAGAAATATATACTGTATTTAATGGTATATATGGAGGAATGAGATGATCACACCAAAATGCTATGGAATATGACTAGGATCAAAGTTAAATATTGTCTATTGGAAGGAATTACTCTTCAGATATAACATGTAGCTTTTGGAAGAAAAATCTGCTTAAAATACTGTTAAATACGGGTAAAACTGTGTACAAACAAGATTATTTACACATTATACTAGAATTTTCAGCGATTCTTTTCTAATATAAGAAGAAATTCTTTTAACGAATTTATGTCATCTTTAAATTAAACATTCGCCCATTTTCAATCAGTAGATCGCTATGAAAGATTAGCAATATACATGTTTTTAACACAGCCTGTTAACTGTAAATGTCATTCCAGCCGCCATTTTAATCGCTAGTGTTTTTATGGTAAACATTTTTAATGTGAAGAGTTGTTGAGAACAAAATGACGATTTAAGAACATATTTTTAAGCTAATATTTAGATCTCAGTCTTTTTCATGTCTAATTCAGTACTTTTTATTTGGTGTCCCATTGTTGTAGCATTGTGTCATTAGTAAAAAATAAATACTCGGATCAAGTTTATCAAATCTGTTACTTTTTTTCTTTTTACGTTTATATTTTGGTGGGGGGGGGTCTATTTTCTTTCTTTCTTCCCTTTTAATTTTCTTTTTCCTTATTTTCCGATATTAATATTGTTATTGTCAATTTAATTGTGTCTTACGATCAATCTTTCTTCTCAGTCTATTTTATTTTATTTATTTATTTATTTATTTTGCTTTCTTTCTATTTTTCTTTTATTGTTTTATAAAATCATTTTCAGATTTTCCTCACTTGATTTGTTCCATTCTTTTACATTCTTCGTTCCCTTGATTTTTACCAATTATTATTTTACCAATTCTCTTTTCTTTTAATTTTTTCTGTAGTATTATATTCTTTTAACTACTTTCTATTTCATTAATTCACTTTTCTTCCATTTTCCTTCTTTAATCACATTCATTTATTAATATTATAATTATTTAGCTTTATTTTCCACTTAATATATTTTATTCACTTTACCGCGCTTCCTTCTCGATTTTATATCTTCATCAGTCCTTAATTTATTCTTTCCATCCGGTCCTTTTTCACTTTTACTTACTCTGTCTTCATTCTATTCATAAAGATTCTTTCAGTTTTCCATATCTTTTATTCTCTTTATGTTTCCTTGCTTTTCTCTCAGTCATTTTATTATATTTTAATAATATCATTATAATAGTTTTCTTCCTTTTCTTTTTTTTTCTATGTGTAGGGTAATTGGCTATAGTTAAGTCATTGGCAAAATGCCCAACAGACGTAATACTACGTATATATATATATATATATATATATATATATATATATATATATATATATATATATATACAAAAAAAAAAGTAGGCAAAGTAAAAGTGATAAGGCAAAATGTTCATAAGTAAAAATGGTGTTAACACGCAAAAGGGATACAGGGAAGTGGTTGTAGCGTTTTAACTTTAAGTCAAGTAAGAACAATAATGTGGCGGATGAGACCGTAAAGTGGTTCATTTTATTGGTGAGGGAGAAATTCCAGTATGCATCTGTACGATTTGTCTATAAATTTGGAAAGGGGGTGTTTTTCGCGATCATTTATAGCATGTTTGGATTTGAATTTATTGGATGAGTGCACTCGTTGTTGCTTAGTGTAGACTCGTACGGCGAACCGTGTGTTCTATTTTACGTTTGTCATTATTTTTGTAACCGTTTTTGTGCCTCCTTTTTATTTTTTGTCTACCAACTGTTTTTTTTTTTGTTTGTTCCTGTTTTTGTTGGGGGGGGCACTCTCCGCCATGGCAGAGTCCCTCCCAGCAGAAAGAGTCAATAGCCACCCAAGCAACTACATCGGCATGAACGGCTGAACGGCCCAAGAAAGGGCCAGAATACTACAGCGGCCTGAGAGAAGAATACTCAGCTCCATCTCAAGAAATGAACTGATTGTGGTGCCTTCGGAAATGGAGGTAAGCACTACCAGAACCCTCTCCTTGTTGACAGCTGACGTCAATACAAAGAAATTCGTTGCTGTCACCAGGCACATGATGGAAGAGGCCTTGAACATTGGGGCCAAAGTGTTAGACCGAAGATCGAAAGCCATGTGGGACATCCTGCTGGCAACGGAAGAGATTGCGAAAATAGAGTACACGGGTACCCGGAAGATCCTGATTACCTTGCATGGGGTGCATTTGTACATCACATTTGGGGGGGTCTCTGATTATAAACCACTAGAGGAGGTGTCCTCCGTCAGGTGTAAATCGGGCATTGCTACCAATGACTACAAGTTCATGGTGACGTTGTCCCACAAGAAATTCAATGAAGTCTCGAATGTGCTCACCTGCGGCGGACGGAATATGCTCATAGTCATGGAGAACCGCCGAACTCACTGTTGAACTTGTGGTGCTGACGGTCAACTGGCGAAATTGTGTCCTGGCAAGAATCCGGCACCGCAACCTCAACCTGCACCATCGGAGAGGGAGCAACCTAAGGATGTAGTGACGGTGAGTGAGCCAAGGCGGCAACTTCGCCTCCCCAGCAGGATGTTCCAGACAAAGGCGCTGCTAAGCCAACACAAAGCAGTCGAAGCAACAACAGACTAACCAGCTACAGCTTAAGCAGAGCAACAGCAGGAACCGGAGAAGCTGAAGTAGCAACAATTGAAGAAACAGCAACAGCATAAGCCGGAACAACCCAAACAGCAGCAGCAGCTGCTGCTGCTGTTTGGGTTGGAGGAGAAGGAACAGCTGCTATGTCAACAACAGCTGCTGGATAAACAGCAGCAAAAATCAGCCAAATACCTGCGAAACTTGTCGCCACAAAAACCAGGCTCCTTGATAAAACGGCTCTCGAGATCCCATTGAAACGCCTCACACGTCGACCTAAAAGAACCCTCCTCCGGGGTATTGACTACGCGAATGTATCGATCAGAACCTCAACGGATCTCTTCCTTGCGCAATTTTGCGCCCAAATTCACAGCTTCATTAGACATTTTGTTTAACCTATCTCCTTGAATACCGCCCAGACTCTAGAGTCTTCACCGTTGTAGCCTTATTTAGAACGAGTTGTTGGCTATAATCAGTGGTGAAGGACATAATCTTATCCTTAAGCCTCTCCCACCACTTATTCCCAATAACCGCCACCCAACTAGTTCCCGCTACACTAATCTAGTTAGATGTTGTCGAAAGTCCCGACTGTCCAGTAAAGACAGATTGAACTTCCAGTACTCGGCCATTCTAGGCACCATCCGTGCACAGACGGGTCTATAATCCGCATAGTCTAATCTAGCAAATCTAGATCGACCCTTCTTAACAAACGTCTATCCAGGCCACTTAAGTACCCACATCCACGTCTCCCACCCCGGATGATCGACCTTGTATCTATCGACGAGTACAAACACGCCGATCAGATCAACCAAGGTACTATCTCCCGATAACCTCCCACTAACTTCCCACCCCTGTCTATGCTGGGATTCAGGACGGCATTCCAGTCCCCCATTGAAACTAAACGCGACGAATCGACCAGGAACAACCCCAACTGACGGAATAAGTCGACACTCTCCGTCTGATCGTCTATCGATACACTTCAAGGTTGTTTTTCCTACGCCGCGCGTTGACAGAGGAATCAATGTTAGTGTTAGCGATGCCTTCCCTAGCTTTACCATCACCTCCGATGCTTTTGCAGCACTCATGCGCAATATTGGTCTGGATAACTGGGAGACTCTCTTGGGGAGCTGGTATTATCTTCCATGTGGCGTCACAAAATATGCAGAACGGAAAAGAGAAGTTCGGAAGGGACTCTGAAATGCCATGAGGTGCCAATCTGGCCATGTGCCCATTGCAATTAGATATGTCTGAGTTTGCTCAGTCATCAGTGGTCACACCAACACCAGTAGCTTATTGTATATGACAATTTCGTAATGGCATGCTTTGAATACCCGACCTGCACTAGGGTGTGCAAGTCAATGTCGGGCTTGACAAGGCATATGAAAAGGCACATTGGAAGTGATGATTTGATATATACATGTGACAAGAAATGCAGATCGATGGCTAGCTTCACACAACCGATGAATTTAGTGTTGTGGGTCGGGAGTTTAACTGAAAGGCTGATCATGTGATGGTCATACTCGCTTTGTGAGTCGACAGCAATTTGTAAATGTATGTATATGTATGTGTGTGTATATATATATATATATATATATATATATATATAATGTCCTGGGTATGACGATAAACTACATCCGTTAGCAAGTCTTCTGATCGGGAGCGTGAAACAACCTTTTAATTGCTGTTGTTCACAGGACCACCCTAACCCGGGGTGGTAGCACCTGTTAGTGAATTTGTGTAAATCTATGATGCGTCTGTCCATCTTCTAACAAACTTTTGTGAGAGGTACACTGGGAAAAACCTGCGATCGAAGTGGCTACCAGTCATCTTGCGATAGCTTGTCACTGGAAGCTAGTCACTAAGGTTTCAGAGAGTGTTGTAGGTATCGTACAAGCCTACATCACTTTAACCCACTGATGTACGGATGTCTTGTTAACTCATCTTATGTGTTATCACATCTTTTGTTAAATTCCTTTGGTGGTGGAGAAATGGCGACGTAGGCAGACTTGACGAGTTGGAGGCCTGTAGTCATGAATCTTGCACAAAGGTGGCAGGAGTTTTATCTAACATCGCTATCTTGCCTAATGGATGCCAAAGGCAAATCTCGATGGAAGTTCCTGTGTCTAAACAGCTCTGTTCAGAGACAGCACTGCTCACCCGGAGTTGTCAGGAGGATGCTAGAAAAGGTGCATCAAAAATTGCTTGTAATCACCTCAAGCTGGTCAGTTTACTGCGGCTGGCGGCTGTTCATTATAGCAGGAACAAAAGAGATATAAATACTAAACGATATGCTAAGGAGCGCATATCACTGAATATCGGATGTTGGAACGTTCGAACGCTACTTGATCTTGCAGACCAGAACGAAGAACAGCTCTGGTGACAAAGGAACTCTGTTGACTTAACAGTGACATTGCAGCACTCTCGGAAACTCGCTTCTCTGATGAGGATCACTTAATGGAGGTGAAATCAGGATACAGGATACATTATCTTTTGGATAGGAAAATCGAAAGATGAGAAAAGAGAAAGGGGACTTGGCTTTACTATCCGCTCCTCTCTGCGTGTCCCACTTTCTTGTGGACATTATATGTCCATCCTTTCTGTGTATGATCCGATACGCAGTTCTACGGGTCTCTTCGAGAGACCATAATTGGCATTACAAAATAGGAAAAGCTAATTTTACTTGGGGATCTCAAAGCCCGAGTGGGTAGAGAGCACCCGGTATGGAATGCAGCTGGTCGCTATGGAACTGGAAAGGTCAATAACAATGGTCAGAACCTACTTCATCTTTGTTCTGAACTCGACTTGGTAATCTGTAACACATTCTTTCGTCAAAAACAGAAACACAAAGTGACATGTACCCACCCAAAATCAAAACATGGACACATGATCGACCATATCATTACCAGAAGCTGTGATCTGAAAGATGTCTGCAATGTCCGTGTTTTGCGCAGTGCTGAGTGTGATACGGACCATAAGTCGATCCAGGGAAAGTTAAATTGCAGGTCAGAAGGAAAGTACGTAAGGCTGGAATTAAAATACCAAAGCGCATGAATGTAGAGAAAATGAAACAGCCTGGTGTCCGTCAGTAACTTCCTGATGCCCTTAACAACACCAACTTCGATTGATCTTCGGATAATTTCAGGGAGCAGTTCCGCGCAACCGGCATTGACATACTCGGACTAAACCTGAAGAAACACAAAGACTGGTTTGACAAGAACGATGACAAAATCAGTCAGCTGCTTGAGAAAAAGCATTCATTGATCAAGTCCATTCTTGATCCTAATTTGAATATCAGACCACAGGTTGAAAAATCCCTTAAGATGCACAAAGCAAACTTGCAACGTGGCCTGAGAGTAATGAAAACCAAGTGGTGGTTTAACGTAGATGAAATACAACAAGCAGCTAATTATTATAACATGAAGCGACTCTACTTTTGCGATCTGTTTTTGGTTCACATTCAGCCTCTGTGGCTCCACTCAAATCCAAAGACTGATCAGTGTTAAGAAATGATTCTGACGGTCTCATGAAGCGGTGGTATCAGTAATTTACAGATTTGTTTTCAACCTCTTAGCAGTAGACGAAACTGCTATAGAAAGTTTTCCACAGTGTGACATCATTATGGATTTAGATGTTTCACCATGTAAGGAAGAAACTGACATGGCCATTAGTCAGATTAATGCTGGTAAAGCGCAATGGATTGATGGCATACCTGTGGAATTACTGCAGTATTGAGGGTAAATTGTGAATTCAAGTGTGCATAGCTTTATACTTGAGTGTTGGGAAGGAACACAAATTCCCACTGACTGGATGAATGGTGTCCCTTGTTTACCTGTATAAGGATCCAAGTCTGATTGTGACAATTACCGTTGGCATAACACTCCTTGAATCTGTTGCAAAGGACTTGGCTAGACTTTTCCTTAACAAGCTGTTATCACATATATGTCCTCGTATATTACATGAACCACAATGTGGCTTTCGACTTGGAAGGGGAATAATTGACATGATATTCTCTGCCCGACAACTGCAAGAAAAATGTTTGGAACAGAACATGCTTCTTACCGAGTATTCGTAGATTTAACTAAGGCTTTTGATACCGTCAACCGTGATTCTCTTTGGAAAGGTCTTGCTAAACTTGGATGCCCACACAATTTCATTAATATGTTTAAGGAGCTGCACAGCAATATGAAAGCTTGTGTCACGGTTAACGGGGAATTATTAGACCAAATAGCCAAAGACAGTGTTAAACAGAGAGACATTCCCGCGCCTACCTTGTTCTCTAATTACTTTGCTGTGGCTCTCTCATACGCGTTTCCTGGTTCCAACATTGGAATTGGTTTTCGATTTTGAACGACCAGTAAGGTATTCAATCTCCGAAAGTTTAACACCAATTCCAAGACCTTCAATACCCTTGTGCATGAGTTACTCTTTGCTGATGACGCTGACTTTGTTGCACATTCTGAGAGGGATATACAGATACTGATGGACCGTTTTTAAGATGCTGCTACTGCGTTTGGACTAACTATAAACCAAAATAATGTTCACTCCTCCTTCTGGTATGCCTTACATTGAACCAACCATACATGACATTGACACTCGTTTGGGTGTTGTGGATACATTTGTGTACCTTGGCAGTACATTGTCTCAAGATGGATCCCTTGGTGCTGAAGTACATACTCAAATCCAAAAGGCCTTAGTTGCATTTGGAAAGTGAGAGAAACGTTTGTGATCAGACAGAGGCATAACCAGCAGTAAAGTGACAGTTTACCAAACTTGTGTACTGACCGCCCTCTTGTACTCTTCAGAAGTCTGGACCATATACAGTCATCATCTGAAATTGTCTAAGGAGAATCCTTAACATGAAATAGCAGTCTATGATACCAGACACCACTGATCTTCTCAGGACCTGCTAGCTAAGCATAGAAAACTTACTGATTAAAAACCAGATGTGATGGACCGGACATGTGATACACGTGGATGACAGTAAGTTGCCGAAGCAGCTATTTTATGGCGAGCTTGCAAATGGTAAGCGCCCTCAACAGAAGCCAAAAACGAGATTTAAAAGTTGTATGAGGAATAACTTAAAAGAGCTTAGGGTGGGGGTGGATGACTGGGAAAACCCTTCTAGTGATCGCAATAAGTTGCTGTTGTAGAAGGATGTAAGTCAGCGCATGCAGTACTGAAAAGGGATTTGAGGAAGAATATTGCCAGGAACTTGAATAACAGCATATATATATATATATATATATATATATATATATATATATATATATATATATATATGTGAGTGTGTGTGTGTATATGAATGTATATATATATATATATGTGTGTATACATATATATGTATGTATATATATATGTGTGTGTGTATATATATATGTGTTTATATATGTGCGTATATGTGTATATATATATATATGTGTGTGTATATATCTATGTGTGTATATATATATGTGTGTGTGTATATATATGTATATATATATATATATATATATATGTGTGTATATGTGTATATATATGTATGTGTATATATGTGTGTATATATATGTATATATATATGTGTGTGTATATATATATATATATATGTGTGTGTGTATATGTATATATGTGTATATGTGTGTGTGTATATGTATATATGTGTATCTATGTGTGTATATATATATGTATGTATATGTGTGTATGTATATATATATATATATATGTGTGTGTGTGTGTGTGATATTCCGGTTTTTGTTACATTGTTTTTTATTGTGTGTGGTGATGTGGGTGCGCCAACATCACGTTGGAGCTCCAATCTCCTAATGTCAAACCCTTCAGCGAGGGCAACGGATAGGCCGCCCACAGAAAATAAAACACTTATGGACCTATATGAATCGTTCACTAAAGGAAACAAACTGCTACCGGTGCCGTCTCTCATGGAAACGGTGAACACCTATACAATTTCCCTACTGACAACTGATTTTAAAACTAGAAAACTGATTGCAGTTAAAAGAAGAGGCCCTGAAAAGCTTTCAAATTTCAGCAAAAATCCGAGCAAGACGAAGTAATGCGATGTGGGACATCCAGCCACTGAAGACGCAGCTAAGTCACTGGCAACCAAAACTGTCCGATTACAAACGGAATACTTGGGAACGAGGAAGTCGAATATTACCCTACACATAGCTCTTTTATTTATATCGGAGTGCCATCTGGGCTTTTACTTTTCTCAGTTTGGGAAGGTTTCGGAGGTCTCACCCATTAGAAGCAAGGCCGAAATAGCCACAGGCGATGTAGAAACTAAACAGGAAGCAATTTTCGTTTAGCTAGCGATTGATTCAGAACGTACTACCTCTCAATGACGTACTCTTCAGATGGAGCTAGGAAGATTTTTCAGACTGTCATCGGTGTGACCTTGGCTTAGAAGAAACAGTTTCGCACGCCTTCTACCATTGTCCTCAGGTGCGCCATTTCCTAGATTATGTCGGCGAGTTGCCGACTCGTATCGCTCTCGATTAGCTCATGTCCATTGATCTTACATACACGTGTAACAACGTGTCGCCCCCGTTCTCCTGGGTAAAACGGATGGTGTTTTTTTGACGTTGCTAGCCGTGGCTAGAATGGTGGTGTGGACGTTGCGAAAGGAGGAAACTTGCGAGATGAACGTTATTCGCATCAGGATCTGGTTGTTTTCATTAAGCATCAGCTTAGCGTAAAATCAGATCTGATAGAAAACGTTTGATTTTGACAGATTTCAGCGAAAGGTGGGTAACTGAGACGAACCTGGTTCGTGTGGACGGGGCTAGCCTTGATTTTCTCATTTAAGTTCCTGTAATGCAACGGGCCGGTTTTCTGTGGTTAAGTTAGACAGTTATGTTTTCCTATTTAACGTGAATAGGTGTTGTTTCTGGCCTTTTCCCCCCGGGCACTCTCTTTTGTTATGACCCATGTTGAGATTCCCAACCCTCCCCAGTTTGTTTTTTCATCCCGACAGAGTCAGCCTATGATTTTCCCCATTCCGTCACTTATTTTTATTCTTCCCATTCCATTAGTGAGTGTGTACTTCTTGATTCTGTCTATTGACAGAATACAGCGGCCACTCTTATTATTATTTTGACGGGTGGACTGTTCCTACTAACATTTGTTTTGATTTAGTTTACATCTTTTGTTTACCTTTTGAGTTTCTTTTCTGCATTCATCTCTCCTCTCCCATCATTTCATATTTCATGACATTTTTTATATATTTTTGTAAACAGACTTTATGAACATTATAATTTTTTACATTATGGGGTGTTTTGCAGGTTCCTTGTGAATATGTGGTATTGTGGTACATGTAGAATTGGGAGGTGATGGACAAGTTCTTGTGGCGATTGAGCATATTGTATTGAAAAATGGGTTGTGATTGCGCTTAACTAGGACTGGGATAGTCCGTGAAAACCAGTCTTTCCCCATTTCCCCTTGGCCCTTGTGCCACAATTTTGTTTTTTTTTTACAAAATAAATATTTTCTCTATACTAGCTGAAGGTGTAGCCGAGTTGCGTTTAGTTCAATGCGTTGTTACTTTGGAATTTTTCTTTCAGTCCACCCCAAGTTCGCCTTACTTACGAACTGTTAAATTTATTATTTTAATTTTGTTGAAATCTTGTTGAACTTTTGAACTTCTCAGTTTTCTTTTTTATTTGTGTGTGCCTGTTTTCATTTGTTTACTTTTCTTTCTTTAGTTTGTTTTCCTTGTTGTGTTGTTAACCACCCTCCCGTTTTCATTCTATTTTATTTCCTTTTTCCTATTTATTTTAATTGTTGTTTATCAACTTTATTCGGTTTTATTTTTAGTTTTTACGTGCTTATTGTTATCAAGTTTAATTTTCCACGTTTTTATTTCCGTCCACGACTTTATTTTGTCTAATTATCCTTTTTATTGTAAAAAAAAATGTAACCATATAAGGCGAGTATCTATTTGTTAGCCGTGTTGGTTTTAAACCACCATGGCGGAAAATATGGAGGCACCGGCGGTGCAAACACAAAATTCCTCACCGCCGATAAAAATTGCCTGGGCGGAAAACAGGCTAAATAAAGGAGGACTCATCATGCTGATGGTGGTGGTAGTGGTGGAGGGACACAGACTATACTGTTGGTCTTGTGGAGCCTCTAGGCACATGTCCAAGGCGTGACCCAGGTAAAAACAGCAGTAGTAGTAGCAGCATCGTCAGAGAAGGTCGCTGACGGTAATTGGAAACAAGTGAAGGCACAGAAAAGGGCGCCTTCTCTCCAAAAACGGAATGTGCAGTCTCCAAAACAGCAACGGCCACCACAAGAGCGGCCAAAAGAGGCGCAGTCAAAAGAGGTGTAGCGCAGTCCCGGAAAGCAGGAGAAGCAGCCGCAAAAACTGTCACAAGAGTTCCAGAAGAAAAAAAAACTGTCCCAAAACAGCAGCAACAACAAGCTGCTTTGGTTGGACGGACGGCCCTGTCTGCATTTTTGAGTGTGGTTTGGATCCGATCTCCAGCTGGAGAATAATTGGTCAGAAGTACGGGCGAAGTTCGGCGCGGCGGTCAGGACGGAGTCGGAGGAGGTTTTCCTTCAAGGACAGGGCTGAGGCGTGTTTCACTTACGTCTTTCCTATTGTCCTTTACCGTTTGCCCGTACTTCCTCACTGTAAGCGACAAAAGATGGCAATTGTGAGATTGCTATCCTCTGTCTTGTTGGGGACGTAAGCATAAAGTCCACAGAGAAGTCTGTGCACAACGACCCTGTCATGGGGTGCTAGGAATGCCGCACTTGGAGAGTTACAAGCTTGCCTCGAGCCTGGGTTTCATACGCCGTGCATTGACAGGGGGGGTCGATTCTGGTGGGGATTGTAAGGTAAGCCTTCCATTTCCTTACTATCAGTCCTCCCATCACGCGGGTTGAGAGCCATCGTAAACCCCGGGATGAGTCGGATTTCCTTCGCTAGTGTCGATCGTTCTTTAGAGCCATTCTCGGTCCAGAGACCTTTCTCGGCCTAAGAGAATCTTCTATCGGGAACTATTTTCGCTCCTTTTGTTCTTGGGTGCCAGCGGCGGATTACCTCAGAAACCCTGAGTTTTCGCTTACCAGGCGACTTGTTCAGAAAAGGCTATCTCTCAAGGCCTTCATATGGGGCCTGGCGGATTTACCAGACTGTGAACGATGTGACTTTGGCTTAGAGGAAATAGCTTCGCACGCCTTCTATGTCGGCGAGTTGACGACTCATATTACTCCCGAATAGCTCGTGCTCATTGATTGTGCGACAATGTGTCGCCCTCGTATTCTGGGGTGAAACGGATGGTATTTCTATCATTACTGGCCACGGCCCGAATGAGGATTTGGACGACACGACAGGAGGAAATCGTGCGAGGCAACCGTCTTTCTCATCAGAGTCTGATCCGATTTTTGAGCACCAGCTCTCAAAGATTAGAACTGACAGAAAGCGATTGGTTTCGACAGATTTCAACGAAAAGTGGGTGACTGAGGCGAGCTTGGTTCGCGTGAATGGGGCTAGCCTTGATTTTCTTACTTAGGTCCGCCTAAGTCACATCGGGGTGGTTTCCTGTGGAGCTCTGGTTAGGTTAGACCACTTACCTAGTTAATGTAAGTGTTGTTCCTCCGGCCTGTTCTCGGCTGCATTTTTGATTATGATTCAAGATGAGATTCCCAACCTCCCCGATTTGTTTTTGACCCCTGTTTTCATTTCGACTGGGTAAGATTTATTCTCTCCCCATGGCTGTATTTACTTTAGCCTTTCCATCTCCCATAGCAAGATAGCTTCTTCATTCTGTCTAAAGGCAGAATATAGCGGCCTCTCCTTTTTGAGGGCTGAACGGGTTCAACTAACATCAGTTATCTTTATTTTGTTTGTTTTGATATTTTAGTTTTATTTTTGGGTTCCTCCCCTCCCCTCTCATTTTATACCGTCTGCAAATTTTTATGTATAGTGTTTTATAATCATGAATTTTTTGCGTCATGAGTTGCGTTTTGTAGGTTCCCCCTGAGAGAATTACCGGTATTATGGTATACGATGTATTGATTGGTGATGGATGAGTTCTTGTGGTGAATGTGCTAATTGTAACCTGTGAATGGGTTGCGAATCAGATTAGCTAGGTATAGGATAATAAGTGTCGACCAACCTCAACCCAGTTCCCCGCTTTTTCAGCCTAGTGCCACAATTTTATATTCATTACAAGATAAATCTACGCTATTCTCTATATTATCCACTATACTATAGAGGATCACGCTGTCTTCATGTCAGTTGATATTTCTAAAAGTAAGGACTTTTGTCGTCGTTCATTGTTGAAGTTATGTTATTGTTGGATTGTGACGTATTTTATTTGCTGTTTGTGACAACTTGTTGCTAGTTTCTGTTCTGTTTGTGACCAATGTCGTGAGCACGCCGACGTTATGGCGCAGTCACAGCCTGTCAACTCGACACCCACAGCGGAAAGTCCTCCAGTCTGGGTAGGAGATAGACCGCCCAAAAAAGGCCGCAATTACTATACGGGCCTGAAATATGGGAATTCATTTTTACCGATTCTGAAGCTATTGGAATCGGTGAATATCAAAACAATATCCCTGTTGACACCCGACGATAAGATTCGGAAGCTTATAGGTGTCAACACGGAAGTTATGGAAGAGGCGCTAAAAACCCTAAATATTTCAGCAAAAGTTTTAGCGTATCGTACCAACACAATGTGGGAAATGTTACTCTCAGCGGAAGAAGCGGCAAAGGCACTGACTGGCAATATTCCCATCAGTAAGAGTAAGTCAGACTGCAAAGTGAATATATGGACCAAAGGAAGACAAAAATCATGGTCATGCGCGCATTAAAGCAGTATTCAGAGGTGATTCTGTTCAGTGCCGGTTTTAATTTTTTTTAAATAATAATGTTATGAAATGTCTATAAAGGAACAGTTTTTCAAGATGATCTTGGAAGAAGATCGAAAGTACTTGGGAAATGAAAATAAAAGAAATTTAAACAGCTATAGCACATTTCCCTCTTTTAATATCAATACACAGAAGGTTATTCGTGAATATGAACGGATTTTGTTAAAAATTAGCAGATATAATGTCTGTAATTTGTTCAGTCAGTCATGCCAAAAAGAGAATCTGCTGTCTAAATACACACACACACACAGATATATATATATATATATATATATATATATATATATATATATATATAGCTGGACACACGTATTCGAGGATACACGATATACTAGGGCGGCTAGCCAATCCCTATTGCAGACACTCGCATCTGTACCTGCTCAAAGCCCACAGATATATACTGCAACTATGCTAAGCAGCCCTTAGTTACAGGTTCTACGAGAGAGCGTGTTGTCAAGCGTGATCAACAATTTAGACAAGGCCAGCACGCTCAATAGTTCTGTCTGCCCAATTTCACTCACAAGGCTTGGGTCAACCCGCGGTATGGTTTTTTAGGCACTTTCCAAAGGTGCACGCTGGGATCGACTCCGATAACATCAGGAAGTCTCCTACCTGACAAATGGACCATGGTGATATTTGAACTCGGATCTCGTGGTCAGAAACGAACGTTCTAACCACTTGGTTACACTATATATATATATATATATATATATATATATATATATATATATATATATATATATATATATATATATATATATATATATATATATATATAAACGAATATTCAACACTACTTACAAGGTTTGAGCTGTCGCATAGAAATACTTGTTATCTCACTATTTTTCAAGGTAAGTCCTAACATTTGTTTGTTTTCTCACCTTTAAATATGTCACATGTGTACATTATTATATATATATATATATATATATATATATATATGCAAATGAATGACACATTTTGTTAGACAAATGAATAACACATTTTTTGTAACCCGTTTCGTCCTCTACAAGGATTTCATTGAACTAAAGTAAAGTTTGTTTTTGTTCCTTTATGTAATTTTATATGTATAGGAGGTGGGGAGAAATATAAACTCTAGCGAAATTTAAGGGGAAATGCTGAAAATTAATGATTTTTTTAGGGGGCTAGACGTGTCTACACACATCGTCTTGTCGACCTAATTCATTTTTGCTACACTTTATGAACTGAAATGCACACAAATATATTTTACCTTTATATGTTTGTGGGCATATACATATGAATGCCTGTAATTTGACCAAAGAAATAAAGTATCCTAATATCACTTTAGTCCGACGAAGTCTTAAATAACAAAATGGGTCATCTGAAAAAATTTTCTATTTTCTGAGATGTGGTATTGTAACTATTTACACTATTTACAAATTCTAACTGTTGTCCTCATCATTACTGTCAAATTCACAACGTTTCGGTCGTTATACGCTCCGACCGTCTTCAGATATTTCTTGGAATTTCGAACTGAAAACTTTTAGTCCACGGGAGTAGATTGTTCTAATTCACACGTACCATTACTTTTCAAGGACACATGGCCCATTCGCAGAAAGCCATTCTTGTTTAGGAAGGGGTTCCCGGTACTCTCTCTCTCTCTCTCTCTCTGGCCTCTGTATTAGTGCAGCTCTGTTTCTCCCGTGATGTGTGCAGTCTATGGCATCACCTCTTCATTCTGAGGGTACACGGTTGACAGTTTTCTGGTTGCTGTTTCCGACTGGTAGTTAGGAGCCCTAACTCTTGCGTAGCGTCTTGAGCGGTAGCTCTGATCAACCGTTGTATAATACCGGGGTGTTTGTAGTGCCATGTCGCGCATGGAAAGGTGTCCCTGCAGTCACCTCCGGTGACCAACCCCTGAGGCCACATTATGATGCAGGTTGTGCCAACTCCTCTCTGCCCGTCTCATCTTCCAACCAAAATTCCACATGACTTACAAAGACCGAAACAGTAATCCTAAACCAGCCCCTCAAAAATCACCTAAACCCCTCAACATTTCGTTCTCCAACATCCGTGGCATTAGAACAAACTTCTGAAGTATGGAATCTTTCCTCACTGCAAACTGCCCGGATATACTGGCTCTCTGTGAGACCAACCTTGTCTCGTCTATCCCCTCCTCTGATCTCTCGATCCCAAGCTACCTTCCTCTCCTCAGAAAAGACTCTATAACCCACAAGCACGGCCTTGGTGTCTACGTCAAGGACCATCTCCCTCTGGCCAGAGATTTGTCTCTCGAATCGCCAGACCAGTCGTACATGTGTCTCCGACTATCTCTTCTCAATGCGGTAAGCTATCTCTTCTTCCTTTACCGCTTCCATCCTCTCAAGGCAGTGGGGTACTCGATGGCATTTCTGACAGCATAGACAAGGCTCTCTTCGTTTGCTCACATATTTGTGTTTGGCGACTTTAACGCCCATCATACCATGTGGCTTAAGAATGCTACTACTGAACACGCAGGCATTCAAACGCTCAATTTTTCAGTCTCTCAATCCCTCACGCAGATAGTTAACTTCCCCACTCGTTTTGCCTTCAATCGGGAAGGTAAAGCATCTCTTCTCGATCTGTGTTTTACCTCCATCCCAGAGTCCTGTAACGCCACGCAACTCTGCCCTCTTGGTAACTCTGATCATTCGGTAGTACCTGTTAACATCTTCAACTCTACACCCTGCAAAGAACCTCCTACCACTAGAACTTCGTTCTACTATCAACGAGCTGACTGGGACGATGTCCCCTGGGATGTTGTCTTTACGCTCCCCGTCCAAGAATGTGCTTCTGAGGTCTCATCCTGGGTTAAAGCTGGAATCGAAGCTTTCATCCCCTCAAGGAAATATAGGGTCAAGTCGCGCTCCTCCCTCTGGTTCTCTGCTGCTTGTTCAGCCGCCATCGCCCATAGAAACCACTTCTTTCACCTATTTCTAGGCGACATGTCTGACTGCAATAGACGTCTCTTTGCCTCCGCCCATAACGAGTGGAAGTGTGTCCTCAACGATGCTAAGTCACTTTTTGCTGCTCGGATGAAGGAGCGTATTGCATCACGCAAATTTGGCTCCAAAGATTATTGGCGTCTCTGCAAGAGCATATTGGACAATTGCAAACCCTCTATACCTCCATTGTTCAACCAGTTCGATGTCCTGACCTCCTCTGCTGACAAAGCTGAATGCTTTGCTCGGAGATTTTCATTCAACTCAACGCTCGACTCTTCCGGTGTACCCATACCCGACTTCCCTCTTAGATCTGAGGCCCTACTGACTGGGTTACACATAACCTTGTCTTTGGTATTGGGCAATATCTCCAATTTAGACCCCAACAAGGCTAGTGGTGGAGATGGGATACTACCCATTGTCTTGAAGAAATGCGGGTCTGAACTGGCGCCCGCCCTCTCTAAACTATATAACAACTGTCTCAAGGAATCTTTTTTTCCTGAAAGTTCGATTGTTCCTGTCTTCAGGAACTCTGGCGACCCCTCTGACCCTTCTAACTAACGTTCTATCAGTCTCCTACACCTCTTCGGCAAAGTCTTCGAAGCCCTAATCAATACCGAAGTGGTTAACCACCTTACATCCCATGATCTTCTCTCAGACAAGCAATATGGCTTCCGCTTTGCCCGATCTACAGCTGATGTGCTTACGGCCATCACTGAAACTGTCTACCAAGCTTTTCAAAATAACGGGGAAGCTCGTGCCGTGGCCCTAGACATCTTCAAAGCGTTTGTTAAGGTTTGGCATGCCAACCCTCTTCGCAATCTCCAGGGTTATGGCATTACGGTTCGACTGTTTGACCTAATACAATCATTATTGTCAAACCGTGAATTGAAGGTCGTTCTCAACGCATTCTCCTCCAGTTCCTATCCCACGAACGCAGGTGTTCCTCAAGGCTCCATCCTAGGCCCCACTCTATTCTTTATCTACATAAATTACCTTCCTGACGCCATAAATTCCCAAGCGGACATCTACGCGGATGACTCCACAATTTATTCCTGGCTCAAAAACAAATCTAGTGTCACTGACAAAACTAACCTGTCCGTGCGTCTCGAAAAGGACCGCCAATCGGTTGTGAACTGGGAACTGGGGAAGAAAATGGCTGGTCAACTTTAATGCCTCAGAAACAAAACTGCTCTCTATTAATCACCACAGAGATCCTTCTCTGCCATCTATTAGAATGTCTGACGCTCAACTTCTCGAGAGCACCTCTCTGCGACTGCTCGGTCTCACGTTGACGGCTGACCTGAGATGGAACAAATACATTGAGTCAATTGCTTCGTCCACCACAAGGAAAGTTGGCTCTCTGTGCCGCGCCAGGAGATTTTTCTCCCCGGAATCGATCCTCCAGATCTACAAATCAACAATTCGCCCTTGCATGGAGTATTGCTGCCATATATGGCCTGGAGCCCCTTCTGTTTGCCTCTGGGTTTTTGATAGGCTCCAGAGGCGGATATGCAATATAACTGGCCTGTTCTGGCATCTCGTCTACAGTCGCTCTCTCACAGACGCGCCGTCGCCTCTCTTTATCTGTTTTACAAATACTTTCATGCCAATTGATCCGAGGAGCTGCATTCGCTGGTTCCCAGACTTCATGAGTTCCATCGCCCTACGAGGTTGGCATCAAGCTCTCACCGTTTCACTGTCGAAACACCTAAATGTAGCCGTCTCTTCTACTCCAATAGCTT
>CAHIKZ030003744.1:107500-280000 GCA_903632075.3 Acanthosepion pharaonis | reverse complement strand
GAGATATGTACCAAGTTGGCATGTGAATAGATAAGCCTGGCCATATATATATATATATATATATATATATATGTGTGTGTGTGTGTGTGTGTGTGTGTGTGTGTGTGTGTGTGTGTGTGTGTGTGTTTATAATGCTTTATCCTCGCTGGTAATAGCAAGATAGTAAGTTTGATTGCAGCGTCTGTCTGGTTTGGCAGCTTGACTGCCGTCTTGTCTTTGAGAAAGAGTTTTTGGTTTGGGCTTGGTAGTTCTATTTATAATCTGAATGTCGGTTGATGGGAGAAAGGTGCAGAAGTATGAAGAGATTTAACGGAAATATTTTTTCTCTTCGGCCTTTTACGTTCTTTGAATAACTTTTAATAGTTTAGGTCGGCATGTGAATTATTACGGAAAACAAAAGAAACGAAAGGCAAGCAAAAGAGAATTAAAACTGCGTCCCAGCAAAATGGTTAGAGAAAAAATTTATTCACTGAAAAACAATGAAACAAGTAAATAGAAAAAGCAAAAGTAACGAGATACACTTGGTGTAGTTAAACAAAGCATAAATATTTCAGAAGCTCACTCACTAATCCCCATCTTGTACTTCTAAGAATGACAAGAAATTTAACTGTCGAAACGACACTTGCATGGATTCGAACTCTGAAACCTAACATAAAAGTTATCAATCACTGTAAGGATAGCGTTTTCTTATGCAAAAACATGAAGAACATGAACTAAGAAGCAGAAAACGAAAAATATCAAACTGATAGAAGTAAATACGAAAAATAAAGCATATCAAAATAAACTTTTTTCTATTTCAACATTTCCTGTTTCAATTCAAACAATGTACGTTTTTGATAGCAGTATTTATATCTTAAATTGAATTCCATATTTTATTCAGTCCATTTTCTTCATCTTTGTTATTAACACATTTTGCCTACTGATACTTTCTTCGACTTTTCTCCAGTTGTTCTTATATTTTCTCCTTAAAATGGACGTTTTTCTTTTCGTTCTGTTTTTCTTGATTTCTACTGAAACACACCAGCTCAACAGAATCAACGTTTTCCATGTTAATTATTACTCTACAATTGTGGAATAATGAAAATAATTAATTTCATAAATTTTCAGAAGTTCTGAAAAATAGTTTTCATGCAAAATATCAGGGCATATGACATCTGTCTGCATTTCCATTAAAACATAATTTAAAATATTACATAGTTTATTATATGGTGGAAGATTTCAATGAGCCAATCCTAACGACCATTAACTGAATTTTCTTTGAAATATTTCTCAAATGCGCATACATTTTATATACCATAACTGTGTAATACATCAAAATCTGAAACACCTATGCATTATAAGGTTCAGGGCGCTGCCCACGTGCGTGTAGGTGAGATTTTTTTCATGTAATTTAAATGCTAACAAGTAGATGCTATCAAACTACTTGTTTATGTTATTTAATACTCGCTTAATTCCTTCCAGTTTTTTTCTAATATTGTGGATAAATATCGTTAAAGAAAGATGATGAAGCTCTTAGAGATACAGTTTTCAGAATGTTGTTATCTTGGCGTCATTATCGAAAAGACCTTAATAAAAACGGAAGTTGAAAGGCAAAGTTCACGTGATACGTTTTATTTAAATGAATATCAAGTCTCCTCGTAAAGAAAAAACATTTTGGAAAATATGAAAATCAAGTAAGCCTTCCAAATTTTCCACGTCTTTATCACAAAAGGGGTGCCAATTTACCTATTCTGTAAATTCTTGCCTTCTGTAAATTCCTTATATATATTTTTTATGTGGCTCTTCACACACATTAATCTTGTTCAACAGAAAATGGATGAAGATTATATCGAAACACAAACTCAAATAGAGCGATTTTCATTTAAGAGTATGTAAATATAGATGCATTAAATAACTAAGATGCTGCAATTTACAAATTCCTCTTGCAAGATGTTGAGTCTAATAGAAAAGGAAACATCTTGTCCTTGGAAGTAGAATAGTCTGTTCTGTGAGTGAGATTATTCCGTCAATTATTCGGGCAAGTATTCTCATCTTCCTTTTACATATCGATCTCTCATTGGGCAATTTGGTTTTCTCAAGTGTCAACTTGCATACTTTTCACAGCTTTAATAAAAACAATTAATAAAGATATACTACGTAACAAACACACAAACATATATATATATATATATATATAGTGTGTGTTTATTTGTTTTTGTTTGTGTCTGTGTGCATGGTAGGGTTTACTAAATATTCTGGTAAGATTTCCAAAGTCTGATTTTTACAAAGAGCGCAAAAAGATTTATAGTAATGCAGTGTTGCGGAGATGGACAAGTGTTCATTTTGTTCAAATAGAAGTTTTAATGAGTTTGGCTTAAGGGTTTGTGGGTTGCTCAGTAATTTTACAGAATTATGAGTCTTTCATTTAGACACACTGCCGTGACCGTCTCCAATGATTGTGCCAAGATTGTCAACTGGGTGACCGGATAGAAATCTCTAGTGTTCACTGACGAAGGCATATTCTGCCTCTGTATAAACGATTTTCTTGTGCGACATACCTAGTGAGGGATATTTTCCACAACGCATTCTCATACGATGAAATTCCCCAACGTCTTGCATCATGGTGTGAATTGACAAAAATTACAGTTTCTTGTGCATTTAGAATATTTTTCACCTACTTTTAATTATAGTGCCACTTGTGCACCATTTCATGATCTTTTACTAGATGCACCATCGGGCCAATTCTTCGCACGACTGTTCCGACTTCTTAATATGTTTTATTTGACTGGTACATACAGTAAAAAAAAAACTTCTGACCAATTTTATCATTTTTTTTCATGGTTTTTTTTACCGCATGATCATGTTCCTTTTTTTGTTTTTTTCTTATTGGGTACAAGTTCGTCAAAAACTGTATTTTTCACGCAAACAATTTCTACTGGAGTCATGGCCGAAGGCGCATTTCTATTCGGTGTGAGCCTATACACCTGTAAACATTGCTGTAATGCAGCATCTGTGGACCCACCGTTGGCTTTTTTAGAGCCATTTATCGACAAAACGCTCTGCCTGGTTGTTGATGGTAAGAGGCAATTGTTATGTGCCCTACCACAAACATTTTGCAAAACTCCTTAAATTCTTTCGATGTAAATAGAGTTCCGTTATCCGAAACAATAGAATATTGTACCCCAAACCTCGCGAACAGTTTGTGTAGAAACTGAATTGCTACTTGCATG
Source organism: Acanthosepion pharaonis (assembly GCA_903632075.3). NCBI lineage: Eukaryota > Metazoa > Mollusca > Cephalopoda > Sepiida > Sepiidae > Acanthosepion > Acanthosepion pharaonis. The sequence goes on along the minus strand of CAHIKZ030003744.1, from coordinate 276,791 downwards.
GTTGGTTTGTTATATTTGAATATTTCTGACCACTTTGAAAAACTGTCTACGACAATTAGATAATACGTCCCATTAAGTTGACCAGCAAAGTCAACATGCAGACGTGACCATGGGCGGTCAGTTTCTGGCCATGGATTGAACTTAACTGGTGGTGCTTTAGCTGCCATTGCACAGCCTTTGCATCACTTCACCAGACACTCAATGTCTCTATCCATGCTATACAAGTATACGTAACTTCTCATCAAGTTTTTCATTCTGGATATCCCAGGAAGTCCTGCATGAAATTCTTTCAGGACTCTTTTGTAGTGACAAAGGTACCTCTTCTCTTTCGTTGTACGATGGGAATGTCGTTGCACATTGAGTATACTTCCGAATCTACTTTAGTCCTATCTTGAAGTTTTTCTTCATTTCAGTAATAAATTTGTCCTCCAAAGAGGTTTTTGAGCAGCTTAGTAAGGGTCGGATATTTTCCTAAATCGACCGAAGTGATGCGTATCTTCAGATTCCAATAGACGACGAATGTTCAAGATTACTGAACATAAATACACATCGTAGTATGTACAAATTTAATCGTTTGCCTTTCAGCATAAAGGTCGCTCCAGCGATTTTTTCAGCAAGTAATGGACACAATGACTGGAAATTGCAGTTGCGTATCTTGAAGTTATTTTGCTGAAAAGTGAAAATCCTGAAGAACACAAGAAAGATATTTTCGAACTTTTCAGAAGAATTCAGGACTATGGGGCTTGCATTATTCATAGACTAGAAGACGGCTCGATTAAGCCGATTGCGCAAGCATCCAGGACGCTTCTTCCAGCTGAGAAAAATTACTCCGTGAATGAAAAGGAAAGTTTAGGGTTTGTCGTTGCTTTGAAAAAAAATCATAGATTCATTCACGGGAGAAAGTTTACTCTAGAAATAGATCACAAACCGTTCGTAGCTATTTATGGGCCCAAAAAAGAATTATGTCATGCGGACAGGTTGTCCAGACTTATTCTAAGGAATAATGAACCTTTAGAAGATATGGTCATTGTTTCTCTATAATCGGAAGTAGAGACAAAAAGACGTACTATACAATACTATGCGGTAACTACCTGTGACGTAGGATTGCTCGCGAACATTGTGAAGCCAATAAATTCATACATTTCCATCTTTGATGGAACAAAAAAAAATTTCCGGAAGCAAAGTAACCGTTTAAATGTTAAGTCACTAGTCTTCTTAGGTAATATATAGCTTACAAACTTAGCGTGTTCGACAGCGTCTAGTTTACTTAGCAAAAGTCTAAAGTTTTTATCGTCGGATCATTTTGCACAACCAGTCTTCTACAAATCTTCGTATTTACGGAAATACGACAAAAAAGTTAACTATTTTTCTGGAAGATAGCAAAATTCCGCAATTGCATTTACGATAGCGTCTTCAGAATATCCATTCTTATTATTCGTGAACATTTTCTGTTGTTCTACGAGTTTTTTGAATTTTTGTTCCTTCCGTTTTTGCTGTATCTTTGCGATATCTTTTGTCGCAAAAGTTGTGATGTTGAATGTTTTCTTGATTTTCGGCCAATTTCTTGACATTAAAATGTCCATCTAGTGACGTTTTCTGATTTGGGTAAATCCTCGTCACTAAAATGCTGTATTTTGGCCAATCCTTGTCAAAATGTTGTATTTTGACTAATCCTTGACGCCAAAATATTGTAACTTAGGGAAGGTTACTGAATAGAATAAATGAAGGTTTGTAATGAAGGATAATACTTAGGACACGAACAACAGATATAAGATTCGCCAGCGGCGCGTAGTAGTCAAATGCTAGAAGTGAATCAAGTGAATTCCAAAATGAATCTCCAAATGCAGAATATTTATTGCACAAAAAGTACAAATATGGCAAAAGGCCGAAAAGGAGGAATGGAGAAAAGGATGGTCATCTTCTGTCTTAACATTAAACTTATCTAACCGCACCCAATTATTCAAACAATATTCTTTTCACCAAAACAACTCATTCTTATCATTCTTACCTCATACACCATATTGTCTCAGAAACTCTATGAAGTCCTAACTAGTCCCCATATATACAATATATTGTCTGTGGAGGGAGGGGAATAAAATAATTTAAAAATCTAAAAACCCCAATCAATATTTACAATGAGTACAAAACTATATACAAGAAACTAAACAAAATAGTGTTAGTAATAAAACTCCCAACAGCCCTAACTGTGACAGAAACATCAGTTAACTGGACAAAATCAATTCGGGACTTTAAGAATATAAAAACATTCGTACAAGCCATGCACTTACTACAAACACACACTCAGTAAAAAAAACACAACATCCTTTCCGTCCTGATCTTGACTTTAAGCTTGATCAGTTGGGAAGATGTAAACTTCTCGGCCCCATGGAATTCCTTCTGTCGCGTCGTCCATATCACGACTCGCATAACCCCCAGTAAGCAAAGAAACACTAGTCAACGGCGGTACTATATTGCTACGGACGGAACTGGCCTCGAGGACAAAGAACTTCCGCGCAGCATGCGAACCATGCTGACTTCAACAAACTTGTACAACGGAACTACGACACTACAATGAAAGAAGGCGTGACCTAGGGTCTCCGCCTCCCCACTGCAGTAAGCGCAGTTTGGCGACTTAGCCAAACCCGCTGCATGAAGTCTTTTGGCGACCCAGAGGGCTCCTCGAATCAACAGCCAGGTGAGTGATGCCTCGGTGTTAGTGAGACATTTCAACTCGGGCGCCCTAGGCCATATTCAGACCGAGCTCGCCTATCAAATCATCTTGAACGTCACTCCTAACTAACACCTGATATAATGCCTTATGGAAGAACGGCTGGACATCGGAGAGGCCATCCTTCGCCCGTAAGAGTTGCTTGAGAGCAAGCCGATATTCGCGATAGAAGAAACCCTAGGCTCGGTGCGTACGGCCGGCCTCCTCCTCACACGAGCGCACACTTCTTAAGGATGGAAATTGTCTATGTGCGTCATCCTTCCAGAATTCGCCATTCTCATCCAACTGCATACACATCCGGTCTAGATAAGTGATGCGAAGCGTATGTAGACGAATCTCATCACAAGGCATTCCCAGACCGCCATCAGAAGGATGGAAGTAACAAATCACGCGACTAACCATGGCGGCCTTGCCTCCCCACAAGAGGAGCCTTACAAACGCCAATAAAGTGTCAGACGGGAGTGGAAGCACGGAGAGTCGGTAAAGGAGAATCGAGTAGATGTGCGGGGCACATACTTCCGCCCTCCCCTTCAAGGAAAGATTCCTCCGAGTCCACAGACGAACTGCGAGCTCGGCCTTCTCCCGCACCTTCGACCAATTCATTTCCAACAGGACGTCGGAACCGAACCATATGCCGAGTATCTTGACTAGATACAGACTTATCGCGGTTGATCTTGGTCCCTGTCACCATCTCATATCCCTTGATTTTTTTGCTGCCTTCGTTAATTTCAGCCCTGCTCGATACAAGAACCGAAACGTCATCAGCATAGGCGGTGTACCTGGCCGAGGTGGTAGCACCAGGTAATTTCGCGAAGGACCGGATTCCTCTTCAACTTACGACAGAAAGCTTCCAAAGCAAGAACGTACAGCAATGGAGACAGTGGACATCCTTGACGAATGGAGCGGGACAAAATGAAAGGTTTCGATCTTACCCCATTCACTTCTACCAGGGCACCGGATAACGCATACAGAAGTCGGATCCAAGTGCTAAAGTCCGGCCCGAAACCGGAGGCCGAAAGGACAGCCTCCAGAAATCGATGGTCAACCCTATAGAAAGCCTTGGACTGATCTAAATTGATCAGCGCGGCATCACTGTCGACTTGCTCGATGATCAAGCCTACCAAATGAAGATTGTCCTGAATAGTCCCGTCCTTCACAGCACAAGTCTGATCGGGACCAATCAGACTAGATAGGACAGCCTGCAAACCGCCGGCTAAGGCCTTGGCGGCTAAAATCTTCAACTCTGTGATTAACATCGTCAAAGGCCGATAATTATCTAACCCATCCCCACCGTCTTTGATCTTGCAAAGCAACTTGATCACTCTCCTGGTGAAACGTTGAGGTATAGACCCCTGCTTCATCCAATTGTTATAAATCAGAGCTAGCAAAGGGACAAAGACGGGCGATATTTCGTAAGGTAGACCATCTAATCTCGGAGTCTTGTTCAGGCAAACCTGTTTCAGTGCATCCCAGATCTCAGAGACTGTAATGGGACCCTCGTACAAAGTCTGTTAAATAGGCGTCGAACTGAGTAGCGCTCAGATCGGGCTCCCTGGTAAACAGCTCCTGAGAGTAGTCACGAAAAGCCTCACAAATGCACACGTCTGTAGTCACAGTCCACTTGTCCGGCAATGTGATGCTCGCTATATGCCGACTAGATGCCCTACGAGCTTCCTCTGCACGCAGAGAAGCGGTCATGTTCGTAGCCTCGCAAGACATTCTTTTTATCCTCGCCCTAATTACTAGAGCTTGATCCTTCTTGATAAGCAAGGAGGCCAGCTCCGCCTTAGCTAAGGCTACGTCCCCACTATCACGGGATTTGATCGCCCAGTCTAGTTTTTTCTCACAAGACTTTTAAGCTGCTAAACCTGTTAGATTGAGTCGTCGACTAAAATCAGCAGCAAAAGACCGAAGTTTGGTTTTCAGAGAATCCCACTACTTATTCCCAACCACAGCCCCCGGCAATTCCCGCTGTAGCATTAGTAGAAGAAGGTCCCGGAAATCTTGTTTATCAACCGATGATGCGTTCAATTTCCAGTAACCAGCCATCTTAACGTTAGGCTTATCTAAGTTTACCCGAACCCGGACAAGCCTATAAAACTATAAAATGGAAACTTGGACATTCTAAGAGCCCTACTTTGTCTCTCTTAACCAGAACTCGGTCGATGTAGCTTCCGCTCACCACCGAATCCGAGCTTCCGCCTTTAGTCCAAGTCCATACTACCTCCCGGGGGTGCTCATTTTGATACTTATCGACGAGATCAAACCCGTCGACGAAATCCTGAAACGGCTTAAAATCCCGGTTGGTAGTACCCAATCTCGGCCCTATACGATCTATATCGGAATCAAGGACGGCATTCAAATCACCCGTTAGAACTACCGAACGAGATGTCATCAAAAACGGCGCGATCTGCCGAAACAAAGCAGGCCGCTGCGCATGGTCATTGGGCGCATAAACCCCAATGAGACGAAGATCCTTTATGGTAACATTCAGCACACAAACCCTGCCCGCCGGATCTGCGAATACAAGAGCACACACCGCATCCAGAGACTTGCTCACCACCCAGGAAACGCCCCTCGAGCTAAATAGAGGACGAACCTCTTAGACAGAACGTGCTCATGTTCGCGAGATAAAAAATGGGTCTCCTGTACACAACATAGATCAACCCCGAAGCGCAGAAGATCGTGATCGAGCCTCGCCCTTCAAGACTCCGACCTCAGGCCCCGGACATTCAGACTTGCTAACCAGAGAGCCATTATCAGACCGATTAGGGTTGAGACGCTGGTCTGAACATGGTCGGGGTAAAGATACCGACAGCCTCTCCCATTGACCCTTGGTCCATCTCAGTCTTGATAGTACCGTCTTGGGAGAGACCGCCTATATCCCAGGGAAATGTCAGTTTCAGAGTTCTATAGAGGGAGGAGTGAACTAAAACTCGGAACCTCCCTGCACAAAACTGTTTTAAATGTTTAAGCTGCTTGTTTTCTACGATGGCGATTTGTGGTGGCATTTTATAAGAGATGATTGCCTCATCTAACATGGCCCATGCCTGTCTAGCTCCAGTTCCTGTTCTAATAACTGTTAGAACTCTCTGAGCATCGGGAAAGTTTTCTGGCTCCTCGACATCCTTGCCGGATAGACAGAAGATCCGGTTGCCATAGTCTCTGGCTCTTTCGGCCTGGGCCGGGAAAATTCGGCAGACATCCTCCCCAGAGTTGTATATGCGTTTCTGCGTTTTTTTCTTTTATCTTTCAACTCTTGGGTAGTACTTCTCTCTCTTTTTGGAGCGGGGGAGGGCATTTCAGGGTTTTTAATGGGGAAAGGGCTGGGAGTATGATGAGGTGTATGAGGTTCTTTGTTTGTAAGGGCTGGGATCTCTACTGAGGGGAATTTGTTTTGAAGGTTGTTGTAAGAGGGGAAGAATGTTAAAGGTGTGTACAGGGTAGAGGACGTTGAGGGAGTGGCCTTTTTCGTATTGGACTCTTTTGGTTTGTCTAATTTCTGCTTCAATTGTTTTATCTTCTCAAAACCTGGGTCGTATTTTTTCTGTTGTTTCATTAGTGTCGAATCAGAGACCAGGGTATCGCCCTTAAGTGTTGACAGAGGGAGTGAGGCTGCTCGTGCCTTTCGTCTGGCGCTTCCCTCTGAACTTACCAGCATCAGCATCCCCCCCCCACACACACACACACCTTCTCCACAACTGCACTAGCAGCGGGCGAAGGCTCTTCGGAGAATGGGGGCTTAGAAATCGACCCAACCGGAGGTTTTACCGTACCGGTCCCGGAGGCTGACATGCCCATTCTATAATGGCGAGGCAGAAGACGCGGTCAAAGGGAGATTTGGTCAACTGGAGGCTGATTTCCAGAGGCCTTCTTCTCTCGGAAAGAAGAAGAGAGGTGGTCAGTCTCTCCACACCAACATACCGGTTTGCGACCGGTCACAATGACCGGCACCTTCAGGCTCCCTACTTCCGGACAGCTGGGGATGGAGAGGAAGGCTTTGCAATCTAGCGAAACTCCATCACCCGTTCAGGCTATCGCAGGAAGTATCTCGCAGTAACGCGAAAGGTGTTCCCCGATAACCAGAGAAGGGACCTCGTATACTGCTACGGTCCGACGCATGCCTTCGTATTGCGTCCGCAATATTAAGTCTTTATCACCACTGGAAGCGTCTATACAATCTCCGGCGTGGGTAACAATACGTCCCACATGAAAAAGACGGCACCCTTAACGATTATGAGTGGCTTGAACCCCAGGGACTCCAGTGATTTCACCATTGTGTCTTACGTCGAACGACAAATGTTGCGCGTATGCTTGTCGACGACGAAAACTGACATTATTTTTTTTTCAATTTTTCATTGTTCTTGGGTGTTTTCTAAGAGTCCACCTTCTACGACAAGGTGTGTGTAACTGTTAGTTCACTCCAAGAATTCTGCAATATTGATTACGCAACTAGGGGGGGACTTCCAACAAGAGGGTGATTCCTCGGCCTCAGCATTATCTTTTTTCTTTACCTTATTTTGACTTATTTTGATTTTTCATTTTGGCCATTTTTTGGCGTCCATACTTTTAGTTGTCTTGTTTGGGCAGCTTACTTCTTCCTTATCTAGGAATGTACTCAGCAAAACTGTGTATTCCTCTATCCGCTATCTTTGTGCTTTTTAATTAAAAACAAATATTTTTTAATTGACCTTCTGTAGTCAGCCAACATTGTCTTCTTTTTTGTTAACAAACGGAATTTTCTCAATATAACACGGGAATGGAAGAGGAATTGTAAGAACAAGAGACGGATATAGGCGTAAAAAATAAAACAGCAGAAAAATGTTTAATAAACAAAGTTCGCCAAGTAGCGAAAACAAATTTAAGACGATAAACAGAAAACGATAGTCACAAAATTACTTTCAAACAAAAAAATACAATTAAATGCGGTAAATAAATAAACGATACACTAAAAAAAACTTGACGTGAACAGTTGTTCACAAACAAACAAAATTAGAACGATAAACAAAGTTCAAATGAAAAACACAAAAACTAACGTTATACGAACGAAGACCCGAATAAATTACACAAAATAAGGTAAACTACATCAATAAAGAGGCTACAAACACAAATACGAAACAATACGTATTGACTAAACAAAAAATTCAATATGGCGACTTTAAAAATAAAGGTTTGCCGATAAACGAAATACGAATATAGAAAACAGACAAGGTTGACTAAATAAACACAAACAATTAGAACAAATATGAAAAGAGAAGAATTAAACAATTAAAACAAAGAACACTTAGCGGATATTTAAAAGGAAGGAAAAAAAACAAAGAAAGAAGTAACACCTAACAAATAACACTTAGTAATTGAACAAAGAAAAATAAAGTCTGGCGTTAAAAAATAAACAGATAAACTCTGGGAGGGGGGTATAGAAAATGAAAAACGAAAAAAATAACTTAAAAAGGAGACTTTAACGTAAAAATTAAAACTAATAATAGAATAAATACTAAAAAAAGGAAAAATAAAAATGAGAATGTAATAAACTGAAAAAGAAAGAAAAAAGTGAAAAAAATCAAAGAAGGTTTTCAAATAAGAGTCAGCAGAAAGTGAACGTAAAAGGTAAAATAAATCAGAACTTAACTAAGACAGAGTTTGAAGAACAAAAATGTAATTTCCTTGAGTGGCAGGTAAAAAAAACGGTCTTAACAGGTCTAATAAGGACTACAAACTCTGTCCAATCGACGACTGCAGACCAACATACAGTATTTACTACTGCATTAATACGAATGGGGACATACCCATTATCGTCCGTAGGTATGCTACAACATATATATATATATATATATATATATATTACATGTATATATATTACATGTATATAATGTGTCTCATTGGTTGTTGTGATGCGTCAAGTGTGGTAGTTTGTAGTGGTAGTGCTTGTCGCTTCTCGCTTTCAGTTACCGCGGAATGCGAAAATGGGAGCCGAGTGCGTAAGTCTTCCCCTCCCAGTATATAGCCTCTCCATCAGCAAGCCCTATGTAGTGCCTCCTCGTGGCGACACGTGGTAACCGAGCACCTTGCGGACTCGGGCTAAACTACAGGAGACGGGGGAGGAGTTGGCCGCCTTAACATGTACTATGCAGGCCCACTGGTGTGTGGACATGCTCTTGTGCCCATGAACCAAACCCCAGTTATGGGTCAAATAGCTACACTGCCTTGTGAAAATCTTCGGGAGAAGGAAAAGCCAAGGAGTAAACCTTTCACAAGCCCCTAAGGCGGATGAACGGCACTCTATACTACCTTCCGGCAACTCCTGCGGCTGCGCTGTTACCAAACTGTATTGGTTTATCCTCACCTTTGGACTCTGCTAGCAAGGCCGAGACGGGGAACTTAGACGTTCGGGCAGCCCTAGTTCTCTCTCAGGCTCATAGTGCACTGGCGCTTGATTTCCAACAGATCCGAACCGAACATGTATATATCACACACACACACACACACACACACATTACCACACACACATACACACACACACACACACATATATATATATATATATATAAAGACATTTTTATGTTTATACATTCTTTTTATAGATACAAATATTTAAGTAAATGCTCTGTTTATAATAAACAGTATTAAACAACATTTACCGACCTGAATGTCCGAGAAATTTTCACAGAAAATATTCGTCCTCCAACAAGATTCAAACCTGTATCCTATACGGAACCGTCATTAGCTTGACGTGCCTTCACCGATTTTGCCATAGAGGAGCATTCGGTTAGCAAGGTCGAATTTACTGTATTTAAACTTCAATCTTCCATGAATCTCTCACGTACATTCATATCTGCTCATGGCGTATCAAATGTAAACAAATGACGTCACACATTATGTAATGGACAAAGAAATGTCTTAAAATAATTATCGGACTTAATTTCATATATATATATATATATATATATGAAATATATTATATACATAAATTATATATATGTTACATATATATTATATATATATATATTAAATATATATATTACATATATATACATATTTATATATTTCATATATATCTATTATATATACATTCTTAAAATACATTTATAAAATGCAACGGTATGAGGTCATCGGTGATGTTACTCTGGTTTCATTACGGATTTCGGGTATTGCAACATCAAATCCGTTCTGCCAGGGTCCCCAACAATGTGATTTTAATAACAGAAAATGTAGATATTTACTTGACCCACCCCTCATACGCACACACACGCACTGAGCCAGGTTGTGAGATAAAGTGAGTTTTTAACGTTGGGACCCGAAAGCTTTCACTCGGGACGCTGGTCATAAGGGGCGGATCCCTGTGCCGGGTAAGGAGATTTACTTGACCCCCCACGGAATCAGGTTGTGACACAAGGTCAGTTTTTAACGTTGGGATCCTTGTGTTTTCGGTCGGGCCGCTGGTCCAAGCCGGTCTTAGCTTGTCCACGCTTGTCAGAGCTGGTTTAAGCTAGTCATAGCTGGTCCAAACTGGTCAGAGCCGGTCCAAGCTAGTCGTAGCCGTGATACCACCAGTAAGTATAATAACAGAAAATGAATTAATAATCAGAAGGTAAATCTTTCTTTGATAATGGCAACGAGACTTGCATTAGCCAATCAGAATTTACTTGTCTGCTGTCTGGAGGTATAAAAACAAAGACGTGACATAGGAGCGCTTTCCAGTTTTGCCTCTCGTACACATGCGTCAACGTTATGGTAAGTTTTTTCTTTTACATGTACTTGAGAAAAAAAACAAAATAATCCTTTCATTCAACAAACAGATTTATTCATTCTTTAATCCCCGGATCATTCCTTTTTCAGCCAAACCCACCGGGATCCTTCTTCAGCTACATCTGAGCTTTCTTTTCGTACTTTTTTTTTGCCGCTCCCACGATTACAATTTTCGCTAATGCTTTGCTCAGTGAGTGTCCCACAGAACCTCTGCACCCCATTTCTATCGGATCGAAGTAAGTTTTCCAACCATTTTGTTGGCACCTTTCGACTAATTCTTGGTGTTTCTCACGCTTTCTTTCGTTGGCTAGCCCGATGTTTTCTTCCCAAGCAACTAATACTTCCCAAATTAACTTCTTTGTGCTATTCAGATAAACTAATAGATCGGGGCGAAGTATTCTCTGTACTATGACTTCGGAATTACAATTGTTTCTGCAGCGATCCTCTCTTTCAACATAGAGCGCAGTTGGGTGTTTCGTTTATTCTCCATACATTCAGACCGATTTTATTAGGAACTGAATTCTACTAAAGTCAACGCGCCAGCAATCTGTCCAATGTATCTTACGCTGTTCACTTCCTTCCCATTTTGTCCATGTTCTTTGTTGGCCCAGCCCAACCACTCTACTGTAAAGGTTTTCCTCGGAACCTGCTCGGACTTCATTTTGTAATAACTTGCTTTACCTTTGGCCTGGGAAAGTAGCCCAGTCCTGCCTTCCCATGTTTGCCTCAGCCTCTCTGCTTCTGGTGCTCTTCGGGTCTCTATTCCTGCTCCTCAGGTCTTTAGATTCTCTGAATTGAATGACCTTCCTAGTCTGGCTTCAAACTCCTCTTTGATGCTGCTAAATGGCAGCTTTATCATGTTTGTGTTACCATACAGCGCAGCACTGCTTAAACTTCTATTTCAGGCGCGTTGTTATTCTCCTCTCCAGAGTTTCCACTGTAGTTGATCGGAACTTCATATAGCTGAAGCGGCCAAAGCAAGCAATCTGAGTAATAACGAGTGTTGAAATACCCATGCTTTAAATCGGCCTGGCAGGCCTGATTTATCAAACTTTTAAAAGGCTATGTCTCTGTCTTCACTAATCTGGCGGATATGGGTGATATTTTTTCAGATTAATATCAAATGTTTTGCCTAAGCTCTTGATTGTTTTCTCTGAGAGTTGGGATATTATTTCCCGCAACAGGAAATCTATAATTGTCGGTGACCTGGCCATTTTTAATCACTAGAGACCTTGATTTAGCTGTTTTGAATTTCATCCCAGCATAGTTCATGTTCCTTGCAAGACCTCTTGGAGTCATTTGCCATCTGTTAAAGAGTTTGTTGTGACCGTAAGGTCATCCATGTAAGCTCTTATTGGTGGCTGACGGACCCTTGACTCTGACTGGCTCCATGGCACTTCCTCTCTGCAGCCTTTACAATCATAATCATAGCTAAAGCTGCTGCCAATATTGTACAGCTCATTATTATAACTCTTTCAAGTCTTTGTCATGGAGACGAAGTATTTCTTGATGTTACTCTCACCTAAATATTATTGTAATAGTCCATAATCAAATTGCCAATGATGCAAGGAATGTGGTGCCGTTCTAAAGCTTCACCTACGAGTTTATGTGGAATCGACCCGTAAGCGTTTTCGACGTCCAACCATAAAACCGTTAAGTCACCCTTGTTATTTCTGGCTTCTCTCAGAAGTTGCATCAATGTGTTCCAGGCAGTCAGGCATTCCAGCAATGTCTCCCTTATGAACTGACGAGTCAATGTAGCCGTTATTGTTACAGTAGAAAGAGAGAAGTTTGACCAATATACCGAAGAAGATCTTGCACTCGATGTTAAGAGAAATGATAATCTTCTCTTTTGATGTCTCTAATATGCTACTCCTCTTATCTCTTAGGAAAAACCTAGCGAAACCAAACGGATTTAATATGAAACTGGCTCGTTTCCTCGCTCTCTCCTTCTGTACCACTCCTCTCTGCGTAAATTCTTTAGTTTATTTCTCAGGGCGTTATGTAATTCCGAAGGAGCAAGTCTTTCTTCATTACTGGCAGATTTAAATTGCTTCCTGAGTATTCTTATTTCTTTGTTCTCTCCTGTTCAAAGTGTAAGCATTTTCATGGGGTCTCGTTTCAATAAAGCCAAAACTTTTTGCTGCCAAGCTTATAATTATCGTTGTCATAAATTTTAAACGTTGGTCTAAATCTCTCGAAGCTACGTGCAAAATCTCTGTGATGTATAGAATCGAACTCCTGACATTCCCCCTTGTTGTTAGCTGGGGGCAATTTAATCCTCTTCTGGGGTGCTACACCTGGTGAATGAATAATAGGTGCTTGGAGATCCGAGGCACAGGGGTTGGGGGGGCTTCCTGGCCTCGCTCCTCCTGAGTTTTACCTGTACGTTGCATCCATTTCTCTCCCTCCAGGCATTTCATCAGGACTTGGTGTATTTTGAGGCCTCGATTTTTTTTTTTTTATGTCTTTCCGCATAGGCATTTACTCGTAATATATATATATATATATATATATATATATATATATATATATATATATATATATATACATGTAAATATATATTGCATATGCATATACATATATATACTGATATATATATATATATATATATATATATATATATATATATATATGCAATATATATATATTGCACACACACACACACACACACACACACACACACACATATATATATATATATATATATATATATATATTTAAACATATATTATTAAATATAACAGACAATGAATGTGAATGTCTCTTATGTCTGATGTATGAGCCATTCTTATGTTCGAATGTTTGCTTTAATTTCTGGTGAAAATAAAGACAAAAATTGTCCAACATTTGAATATTTTTATTAAGTTGCTCCTAAGCTTTTGGCTCACATGAGTCATCCTCAAAGTGGTTATATCGACATGAAACAAAGGTATCCACCGTTAAAGATGATATTTTGTTATTTTGACATTGAAAATTGATATGCGACGATAATAGTCACGGAATAGCAGGTCGTAAGTTCAATATGCGGTTTTGTGACATCATACCACGCGATTGACCGAAGTATTACAACAGAATCATATGTCTACATGCATTGTAATGTGCTGTGACGAGAGTGAAATGTAATTTTGTTAACGGTGGTTTGCTTCGTTTTAATGTAGATGGCCTCCAATATCTGAAGGTTCTTTTTACTGTGTGTATGCGTGAGTATTGTTGTGTTATCAACTACTATGTGTTTAATATTCTGTACATGACTATGTTTTTCTAAAAAAATTCTGTTTAATAGAAATAAGATCAGAAAGGTGACAGGTAAGTCTACGGCAGAGCGTGGTTGCAGTAAAATCAATATATGCAGCGGGATTTTTATTAGCGTCATATATATATATATATATATATATATATATATATATATATATATACTCTTAAAGTGTGCTATATTTATGGGATAAAGTGCTCAATGTCAGAGATAGAGCGTGTGTAAATATAAAAGTGAACATAGAAGTCAACACTTAGAGGCGACAGTCTGTTTCATGCTAGATGCATTCGTCAGGCCATATACATAATGTATATGCAATATATGTATGAATCGTAATCGTCAGGTGGCCTGACGATTGCGTCTAACATGAAACAGACTGTCGCTCTAAGTGTTGACTTCAATGTTCATATATATGTCACATATATGTAGTGTATATATATATATATATATATATATATATATATATATATATATAATATATATATATATATATATATAAAAGTGAACATAGAAGTTAACACTTAGAGGCGACAGTCTGTTTCATGCTAGATGCAATCGTCAGGCCACCTGAGATCGCTAAAAAAAGAGCATAGCATGATGAAAAAGACGCCAATCTTGACGAAAACAAAATTTTATCGTCTAAATGTTTATGTTATTATGAAGAGGAAAAACCAAAGTTTTTAAAAAAAATTTCCTTCTTTTTAGAACATTCTAAATTTTGATTAAAAAAATCCTTGTTTCTCTTTGTATCACCGGAACTAGTAAAATAACATATACAACTTTAGCACTTTTTTTTGTATGACAGACATTAATTTGGAAAATCTTGCAAAAATAAAAATAAATGTCGGATGTTAATAAAACTTTCAGAAACTATTCACAGATGATCGAAATTATTATAAATATGTTTTTTAATGAATTCATGGCAGAAATATTTTTTGTATATTTATTACCACCCACCTTTCTAATTATATGAAAACTCTAGAAATTAGATCGAATACAATTTAGTAATTACAATAGTTAAAAGCACAAGGCTTTGAGGAATGCAAATCATGTTTTTTTTAATACAAAACTCAATAAAACAAAGGTATTATTTAATTTCAAATGCTTTTAGTTGTTTTTATGAATATAGACAATATATTCTGAAAGGAAAATCTTTTTCGATGAAAAATGAATTTTTAACACAATTATTTGTTATTTCTTTAATTATAATAGATTTTTACATTTAATTTGTTAAAATATTATAAAATTAGTTAAAAGCCGCATCCAGTTTTGTGAATGTCCTTATGAGATAGATCTTTTTTTACCACATTGTAAATTGTATCATTTTGACTAATCAGAAGACCCGCAGTAACTAAGAAATGTAATTTTGTGTTTATAATCGGGCTGTAATTATAATGTACGGAAAACTAACTAGAATACAATTAAGTTGAGTTATTTGAGTTAAGCATTGTTCTCCGCTTTAAGGCATTTACTTTTGCGAAACACGTGTGGAGAAGTTAATTTGATTTTTCAATTTTACTGAGAAGGGTACCTACAAGTATCACTATCATCTTATGAAATTTATATGATCTTATTTTTATATTAATCTCAGTTATGACATTTTTCCATAAATGAAATATCAAAATTAATAATAAAATGAATGGAAATACAAATAACACAGTAAAATGTAATAAATGTACATAAAATTACAGTATTTTATGTACACTTCTGATAAAATTTCATAAGAAAGTTACCTATAAATTAATTAGATATCTTTCTTATGAAATTTAATCTCACTCTTAACAGTCTTATTTTAATTTCTTTATAATATATTTTCCATAAAGCATCGTAAACTTAAAGTTGAAAGCTAAGTACAAAAAAATAGAGCGCTGAAAGTTTTCCTTAAAAATAACGAGGTAAATAATTTGTTCACTTAAATCTAAATAATTTCACTGCTCTCATTCCGTAGAACAAATTATCCTCACGTAATCCGCCAATACGTCATTTATCACCTGTCAAAATGTTATGATCTGCTTTGTTTAATTTTCAAATTACATCTTTTCGGCGCAGAAACTAAACAATGCTTGAAACAATGTTTCAAAATATTTTAAATAAACATTATAATTTCTGATTTCTTAAAATAAGTTTTGAAAAAATTATAATTGATTTTTAAAAGAATTTCAAACTGAGATTTTCAACTTTTTTTTATAAAATGAAAAAAATTGGTTGACATGATTGATTATCTGTCAATTTTGCTGACTCAAAAACAAAAAAAACAAGATTTTTAACAAAAATTTCGGATGTGCTAGGAACGATTAAAAAATGTTTAAAAATGCCCCTAAAATACTTTGATCTTTTTTCTTAATAATAACATAAACATTTAGACGATAAAATTTTGTTTTCATCAGGTTTAGTGTCTTTTTCCTCGCATGGAGGTACCTATATATATATATATATATATATATATATATATATATATATATATATAGTTTTAAGGTGTGCTATATTTATGGGATAAAGTGCTCAATATCAGAGATAGATCGTATGTAAACATAAATATAAAAGTGAACATTGAAGTCAACACTCAGAAGCGACAGGCTGTTTCATGCTAGGCGCAATCGTCAGGCCGTTTTCATCTGTTTCTATTCCGTCGTTACTTTAAGATTTTTCATGTTTTATATTTTGAAGTGTAAGCATTATTTAATCTTCAGGAACATCACTAGTCAGCCAAAGTAACTTTTGTTATTTTATTGTTTTTTTTTCGTTTTGTTTATGTGTGTGTGTGTGTGTGTGTGTGTGTGTGTGTGTGTGTGTGTGTGTGTGTGTGTGTGTGTGTGTTCAATGCCTACTGGTTTGCTTACTACTCCTTGGTTATCCTTTTGCTAAAATTAGTAACCTCCCCATTTGTCTTTCAAAAGCATTTGTTTATTCTTGCAATGGACTGATGATTCAAATTCTATTTTCTGCTGGCTTCTTTTACATTTATCTCTGTTTCTGTCTCTCTCTGTCTACCTCACTCTCTTTCACTCTCGCATTCTTCTATTGATTATTTAATTTGCATTTTACACAAAAGTTGATCATCTATGTGTCATTCATTACTAAATTCAGTGCATTGACAAAGTAAATTTAGAGAAATAATAAAATATATTTTTTTCATAATCAGTCTACACATTTGTTGATATATTGACCGCAGGTTTTATCAGCGTATTTTTACACTGAACTTCTAAGTGGATATATCATCTTTTCCTGACATCGTTAAGCGTGTGGATATATACATAATAGAGTATGTAGAAAGATACATCCTTCTTCCTCTATCCTTCCATATGTTGTTTCGCTTAATTTCCTACGAGGAATTCGCAGCTTTAGATAAAAAATCACACCTAGCTTTATAAGTCAGCCGTTACATTTTGAAAAGTCAATCTTCCCAATTAAACCTACTTTCTGACCATCTTTAAAAACTTATGAGGTCCAAGTTACGAAAAAGCTGCTCTTTAAACCATTTCTTAAAACCATCATTAGTACTCAAGAGGGTCATTTTCTCTTTGAACTTTTCCATATTGCAAAGAATCTGTTCACGAAATGCGAGACATTATCTAATAATTTTTAAATGACTGTTGCAATAAAAAAGAATTTATGACGACAGTCGAAGTTCTACACAAAAGAATATTCACTATATATATTTAATCAAATCTATGAGTGCTGTGTATGTTTAGAAAGTAGGCAATATGTCCTTTGTGGCTCCCCTATACTCTTACTACTTTATGAATCCTCTGCCTGTTTTTATACTTGTTCCTTTATCTTTTTGCCAAGGTTACTTACTCCTTTCCTCTGATTAAATTTAGTTTGTCTCCGAGCTTTCTATTTTCGTTATGTGTCCCAAGAATTTCATTTATAGCTTTTGTCACCATTTTCTTACTATTTTCTATACTCCTTAGAAATTTCTTACTTGTTGTATGCTCATTCGTCGGTAGAAAAACTTGTTTGCCTCAACTTCTATTACCATATAGGATATAAGATATTATATGACTGCCCAATACGTTATGTTATTTTATTTCTAATATTATTTTCCTATTTCTTATTCATTGTCTAAAAAGTGACTTTGGTTATTCCTATGCATCTTTCAGTTTGTGTCACACGTTCAAATGAATCAATTTCTGCTTTTACCTTCAGCTATGCAGTTCTGTTTACAATTCAGTACTTTCTTTTTGCTTTCATCGGCTAACAAACAAATCTTTTAGCTTTCCTTCTGAATTTACTCTTAACACAGTGTTATCTGTGTAGTTTTTATTATTAAGATTACATCAGCTAATAATGAATCTTGGAATGCTACCCAGGTTTAGAATCATAAACTAAATTTGGCGAGAAAATACATCTTTGCCTCACCCTCTTTCTGTTTCGCATACAAGTCGTCTGTTCCCTCTACAGATATTTCATATATCCTTTCCATGCAAATCAATCTCTACTAACATTTTAAGAATTTCTTTGTGTCGTAATTGATCGAATAAATTTTGCCAATCTGTGAAACGATTCTTTGAATATTTCAGCCTTCTGTTTATGAATATAGCATCTCTTGCTCCAGTACTTTGTAAAAACAAAAGTACATTGTTATTCCTGGGTTGAATTTTCCTATAATTTATTAAGCGATATTTAGTGAAAATAGTTAATCTCTGTGTTTTGTGGGATTCACAGGATTTCTGAAATTTGAATATTTTTTTATTGCGTCAAAACTAGAATGAGTATTCAACTCTTGTGCAAAACTTTCTAAGTAATTAAATCAATGATTTGGGCCTGAAGTTGCAAAATGCAACGCAATAACCCTACATGGAGACTTCCATATGATACCTCTACAATCGAACATTCCTTGTATAATCAGCTATTTCAAAAAATTAAAAATATCGAAAATGATTCGTCAAAGAACTGAATCAATATATAATCTTACCTATGTATGATGAGATACATAATTTGTATAGATATGATGGGATACATAATTTGTATAGATACGATGAGATACATAATTTGTATAGATATGATAATTTAATGTAATTTAGCTAGGAGGTAAAAAAAAAAAGACAGGAAAAATACTTTGGTGGCTGACTGATCGTGTGAATGAAAGACCATATCAAAGAAACACAAATGAGAGAAATATCTCGATCTTGCGAGAGAAATGAAAAAATAAGTGTTGTGACCAAGTAAATGGTTTAAGAAATAACAAAACAAGCGTTACAGATATATCATATATTAAACAGTAAATACAACAGAAGAGTATTACACGACTGGTGAGTGTGTGTCGGTTGACCAGCGTTCAATCTATTCGACTGTTCCCCAAAGGCCTTCTCTCCTACTAATCTTATAGTAGGCGGAATATTCCAACATAGACTCTTTAGAGGAAGGACACCCCAACAATATGGAACTAAAAACGATTACATTCATTATCATCGACTTAAAAACATTCCCAGGAGACGGAAAGAATTGGAAACTAAAACCATTCAGATGACTGTAAAACTAAAATCAATTAAAATACTAGGGAAAGAAAAAGTGTTAGAAATTTGGCGACACTTACTGTTGCTTGATTTTAAAATAGAAGTTGTCCTTGAGATTTTTTTTTCTGGATTTTGAGCTTCAGATAGAACACCAAAAATAACAGATGAGATTTTCTCATTGCAAATAAAGAATAAAACACAAACGTCAAGAAAAATAAATCACGAGATAGTGTAAAGAAGCTTGAAAAGCTATTGATGTAACCGGGGGATATTTGACTGTCGTTATGATGAGGTTAGTTAGATTGGAGGTCTGAAAAGAAATTGGGACGATTCAAAACAGAGCACAGTTGGCGTTGGTAAAAATGCTGATTATAGAGATGAGAATCAAGTGGTAGAAAGTCTATTTCTACCACTTGATTCTTAAAACTGATTTGACTCAGATATATTTATTATTATTATTATTATTATTATTATTATTATTATTATTAAGAAGAAGAAATTTTCTAAATAAAACATCAGTAAATTTCAAGAACATTTATCTTTTTTCGATCTTTTTCTTTTTTCCAGTTTGCAGACGATAAAATTAGATTTAAAATTCGGTTTATTTAACCTTTTCACTAGGAGTCTGCAGAATAGCCGTTGTAAGTTCTCTGCTATGCTCATATTTCATTCAGGTTTATTTCTGTATAATTAATCACTTTCCAAGTATTTTAGGCATGTCATCCACACACTTTCGTTCCTTCCACCACCTTTTCTTATACAAGTAGTACAACATAAATAAACCGTCGAACATTTCCTACTTGTCTTTTTGTTAATAAACATACAATTTGGTTATATAAAAAACGTACATTTTCAATGGCTACATTGTCTATGATTCGACATATCCATTATACATGTGTGCTCTTCTCTAAGTCGATGACATCTCTGTGTATATTGAATTCTTCCGTTCGAACCTAAATAAAAGATAATGTTTAGAATGCTGATTTTCAAAAATGCAACGTTTTCCTTCATTTCTCAAGATTAAGGAGAGTGAATTTCTGTACCTAAAACAAAAATAATATTGCTGCGTTTCTTAATATATAATAATATACAATAATTGATTCATATTTGATCCAAGGTACAATATCTTTCTTCTCTACTTGCACATTCGCAATATCGAATACATTTCATTTTCTTCTAATTTTTTTAATTTATTTTAGTATCTCTAATATTATCCAGGTGATAGAAAGATAGATAAGAACAGACTGGGATAGAGAGATTATTGTTATTGAAGAGGTTACAGGTACATGTCTAAGATTAACTGTGTGGCAGTGACTTTCCAACAGATCGATGTTTTGATTTCTTTTAAAATTCAAAATCTTTGCTTTTAAATGATTTCTAACACTGCTCAGATTTCAGAGTATAACCGTCTTAATTATCAAGCTTCGTATTTTTCTTCTTTCTAAAAGGAACGAAGTATCATCGCTTAATATCAATAGAAGAGAAGAATCCTTACTCTTACTCTATATTTATAGAAAGTTATTTACTAAGTATAGTTAATTTTGGAATAAAGCCACAAATTTGAAGCTCTCAATTAGAATCGGACTCACTGGCAACGGCTATCGAGATTTAAACTATTAGCCATCAATCTACAAGATGTCAACAGAATAAGAAATCAATATGAGATAAGAAAATGAAAATATATTTTGGTGACCCCTGTTTTTTTAATTTAATTAAAACGCAACTCACTGTCGTGTAATTTCCATGTCTCCTGTTAAGATTTTGAGGGAACCTTTTTCGTTAAACATATTGGCGCAGAAAAATGGTTTCTTTTTTATTTTACGATATCATTTTTAATTTTCAATACTCGAACTGTAAACTTTTCTTAACCTTTAGGTTTAGCCACAAAGTCATCAGCTGAATTTCTCTGAAAAATGAGTGTATACTTTTAATGTCTCTGTTAATGTTACCCTCAGTATTGTCTCATTTATCTTAAAAAATGTTTCATAAAAATTCATCTTCGAAACTCCGGACAAATAGAGCTGTGTATTTATCAGTTGAGAAAGAGAAATTTTCGTAGAGAATTGTGTATTTTAGTTTTTAAACTAAAATTATTCGGGCAATCCGTGTAATGTGTAAAACATTGATATCATTGACTAAACTTAGCTTGACATAAAATCACAAGTATGGAGCAGCTAATAAGAATCAAATTCATAACTGTTCAGCCAGACTAGAACCTGTTAACCATTACTCCACACAGAAAAAATATCACTAAAGCATAAACTAGATTGGTTCATCTGTTCAATGCCTGGTGACAATTGTAAGTAGAGCCAGTTCAACTTTATAAGTTACGAATAGAACAAGAAAGAATTTAGTGCGAAACAAAAAGAAGACATAAAATGTTGCTTTTCATTATCTGCATGGATGGTATTGTAGTAAAATACTATTCATGTAGATAAGAAATAGCACTCGTGTTATGCAGGAATTCCGAGTACAAGTGTGTGTGTGTACTTTTATGAAAATTTCAAGAAATTCATTTTTGTAGAACTTAATGTTTATATTAGTTATACGCAGAACTCCTTGGAGAATTTCTATTATCATTTTTTTTTTAATTTTTGTAAAACAAGACCGTCTGTTACCGAAAATCTGATTTGAATCGTAAAATAAAAAAATGCAATAAAACTAAGACATTATTTAATTAGAAAAGTTTTTAATTGGTTTTATGAATATGATATATTGAATTTTACAAGTACTTTTTTTATTATTTTAAATTTTAATTAGAATAACTTATAAAATTTTAAATCTTTTAAAATTCTGTATTAATTTGTACCGTTTAGGTGATATTTTTATTAAGTAAAAACTATACAGGGTGAGTCAAAAGTATACTTGCAGTTGTTTCACTATTTGTTTTACGTTTTATATTTACTTTGCCGAACTGTTATTTCAGTAAGATGGAACACCTCATCATTTACTTTAACTAAACCATTCCACATCGTTGGTACGGATGAAGGGGCTGTATCAAATGGCCACCAGGTTCACCTGACCTAACAACAATGTATTTCTTTTTGGAGGTGTAGTAAAGAACAAGGCTTATAAGAGAAATCCCCACACATTGGACGAATTAAAAGAGTACATCTTCGAAGTATTTATTCAAATTGATACAGATCGGCATTTGTGTCGTGTTCGGTATAATAGTGTTCAAGAGAGGTTCGAGGAATAATGCAATGTTGAAGGAGGAAATTTTGAGCACTTAGATTAAATTATGCTAAAATTGTAAGTAAAGTGTTAAACAAAAGTACATAAACAGTTTTGAATAAATATGATTGTAGCAAATAAATATAAATGGATTATTTTTTTTTTTTTGGAAAAATGTAAAGTGCATACCTACTAAGTGTAAACCTACTTTTGCCCACCCTGTATTTATTAATCATAAATGGAAAAGCGACCGCCAATATTTTAAGAATAACTTTGTTTTTTGTGTGCTAATTTTTTGTAAATACGGACGTCCATATACGGTATTATTAGAAAATAAGAGCAGTAACTATAGTAAATTTAAAGCCAAACACCTAAAATTCAATAAAACATTAGATTACAGGGAATATTTTCCTAAATTCCAAAGAATACTGGGTAGTTAATTATATATTAAAAAGGTGCTCGCGTTATATTCCTAATTCTAGAGATATGTCCCCCCGTAGTACAAACTTCCGGCTATCAGTTTGTTAATAAGTCTGTCAATACCTAATAAAACACCTACCCCTATGTTAAAGTAACTAATATCTGTTTCAAATCAGATTAATTAAATTTTAAATCAGCTAATATTCCTCAAATAAATTTTCAGAAAAGTATATTTTATTTTTGAAAGTTTTTTAATAAAGAGAATTACATTGTGCTGACAGATAGCTAAAAATTAGAAAAGTTAGAGATTTTTCGTGATTTAAAAAAAAACTCCTTCCAGTCAATTTAAATTAGTTTTAATATCTATTGATATATACTTGAGTTGCGACTGTTTTTCAGAAGGTGGCAATTGAATGCGTGATTTCTTTTCCCATATGATTGAAATTTATGATATAAATACATTTACAAGTGAACTATTCTTTCCCTCTTTTTTTTTTTTTTTTTTTTTGTTTTCACAATGTTTTGGTCATTGTGCTTTCCGGTCTTCAATAGATGCTTGTCGGTCCGAGTACCTTTCATATAATTTAATAACTGAACCCTTTATTTAATCGACGGTGGGGTAGATTGTTTTTGTTCTATTGTCTATGACCAGATATATATCGTCTAGTTCTTATTTAGAACTGCTCAGTTATTGTTCACCCTGTTTCCACTGGGTCTAAGTACACACTGCTGGGTGATACGAATTCAGTATGACCTTTGATCCAGTTCACGCTAGAAGAAGTAAATAATAACCAACTAGCCTTCCTGGGTGTACTAATAACTCGCACAGAGAATGGGTTGAAGATATCTGTATCACAAACCACAAAAATACCTAAACATTAATTCTCACCATCAATACAGTGTAAAGAAAGGGATCTTACGATGTTTACTAAACCGAAAACATAACATTAACTTCTGCAGGCAGAAACAGAGAGTCAAAACTGTCATGGTCTGTTTTATGTTAAGGGCTTATGTGGAAAAGATTCAAATTTATGGCCCATACAATATCAGAACAATATTCAGCTGTTCCACCCTATTGAGAAATATCTGCCGACACAAGTCTAAAACAGAAAAACATGAACAAGTCAGTACATACTCTATTCCTTGTAGTTCTGGTAAAAGAATATGTCATTGATAAGGGGTCATTACGTGCGCGTTGTGTCTTGTTTAACGACCAAAAACAAATGCTTTTATTGAACACAACGTTGGAAAATCTGACATGCAGTTGCATAAAATCGCAGAGACTGACACGTCTCCAGAGAAAAACAATACCCTGTCCGATGGCAAAATCGTTAGTGACGCTAACGATGGCAGTACCACTTTAGCAACTGAAACTGCACATGCTTTCACACGTTGTATGTAGAAAAATAAAAAATAGTGGTGAAAGTACCGCCCCATAAATATTGTTGGAATATCGTAAAACACTGATTAGACGTAAGTCAATGAAATCGGGAATGGTTGGTTATGTAGAGAGAAAAGGGGCCACCAACCCATGTGGAATAAAGTAAAACTACTGGAGAGAATAATATGGGGTGTATCAGACATGTAAAAGATCAGCGTGTATGCTAGGTTATGAAGATGTCCTTAGTAAGCCTAGAACAGAAATAAATATGACATGGGAGCAATTAATAAATAAAGTGATGTGCCAGCAAGGATTCAACAGAAGCTACAGTAAAAATAGGACCTTAGTGAATGCAGTAAAACATGACAAATAGTAGCAGTCGAAAGTCATCAGCAGAAAGGGTATGATTAAGGCACAGTAATTGCGAGTTCAATCCTTGGATAGTGCAAACGGAACGGGCAATAACTGAGGAGTACTAAAAATAAAAAAGGATTGGTCATATATCCCTGAACATCAAAATGAGAACAATCTACCCTTGTAGATTAAATAGAGGGTTCAGTTCCAAATTCCCTGAAAGTTAGCCGGATTGACCAGTGTCAGATAAAGGCCGAAGAGCACAACGGCCGAAAAGTTGTAATAACAAATATGGAGATGATAGTCTGCGTGTGAATAGTGATAACTCTTCATCCCAGCTGAATATACATATTCTGAAAGGGCGGGGTAGATCGTTGTGGTGTAACAGCAAGCTTGTCTCGCTAGAACAATTACGAATGATTAGCGAGTTAGATCCTTACTAGGTGCCCTATATTTTCGACCTTGTACCAGATCTGAGCTACGTTTAGAAAATCTCTATCGACATTGTGTCATATTCAGTAGCAACGTGGGCGCGCTGAAAAATACATATATAATCTATAAGGTGACATTTCAACGCATGTTTGTATATGATTTGTATGTGAACTGTGGATGTTAATTGTTTTTACGTTAAAATTGAAACTGGTGGAAAATGAAATGCTTTTTCTTTATTTTATGCTTTTTTTATTTTCGGAAAGGAACAAAAAAAGTAAGAGATATGTTTGCGCCATTGCTGAAAATACTATTCGTAATCGGTTCGCTAGGTTTAAAAGTGGAAATTTTGATCTGGAAGACCAGGAACGTTCCGGTATGCTTGCAATTGTTGTGGATACACAAACGCAGGTACTGCTTTAAAATAATCCAGATCAAACGAGACGGGATATCGCAGAGATACACCACACATCTCTCAGATGAGAATTGTAAGACATTTGCAAACAACAGGATACATGAATCGCTGCGATGTTTGGGTGCCTCACGATTTAATAGGAAAAAAAATTAATGAATCGAATTTTCATGTGACTCAAACACAACAAAAAATATACATTTTTGAAAGAAACGATCATAGACAATAAAACTGGATTGATTACAACAATGTTCAGTGAAAAAGATCCTGTGGAAAACGAAATGATACACTGCTAAGCACTCCAAAAGCCGGTCTGCATCCACAGAGGGTGAGATTGGAAGAATATTGTGTATTAGTAACTGTTGAGAGAATGGAGTCCTGAATATGCCTCAATGATACCGAAAGAAAATGGAACAAAATGGCAAATATGGGGTTGAATAAATCTATGAACAAATATTGTTTTTTGAAATTACCTTTGTTTATACCCAATATATATATAGTTTATGAAAAACTAGATAATCAGTATGGGTAAACCTAAGGAGGATAAAATCCAGAGAGCTCAATGTAAATCCAGAGCAAATAATTTAAATAAAAACAGACCACTTTAAGGTTCCATGTAATAAATTATTTCACCACAGCCCTTTTAAAAGGACTGCGGATCATCAGACTTTACTTCCAAACAAAAAATGAAAAGAAAATTTACACATTTTTGACGGGCCGTATTAAACATATGTAAATTAACGAAGTGAGGAAGTGAGGGGGGAGAGAGAAGACATGAGTGAGTTAGCAGATATTGGCACATTTAAATGGTTAACTTAACGGAAGTTATATATTGATATTGAAGGGGTAGAGAAGAAAAAACCATAGAAAGAAAAAGAGGGAAGGAAGTTAAGAGAGAAGATGTCACTAATTTTCTTTGTAAAAAAAGGCTAGAAACAGACGCTGTTATTTTGCTTTACTTTGAAAGTGTTATTTTGGGGGTTCATAAAGATTATAATGTTTGATATAAATTTGAATGTCTCTAAACTGTCTACAAATAATTTAATTTGATGTTTGTTAGTGATTTAAATTTTTTTTAAATTTTGGGGATTTTCTATGAAATAGTCGATTAGAAAAATATTCATAGAAAGTACATTAAAAGAATAAAATTTTATTTTAAAATATGTTTACTTCTAGTAATCTTTTTTTTAATCTCTTTAAAAAAAATTATTATTGATTATTAAGTTGACATCTCTATCCGTTTGAATTTTATTCATGAATTTAACTCGTGATTGTTTCTAGATAGGTAATTTCTTTTACTTAAATTTTAGTTAAGTTAATATGGTGATGATCCGCAGTCCTTTTAAAAGGGCTGTGGTGAAATAATTTATTACATGGAACCATAAAGTGGTCTGTTTTTATTTAATATATATATATATATGTGTGTGTGTGTGTGTGTGTGTGTGTGTGTGTGTGTGCTCTATCTCTGTCTATCATACCTTAAAACTATATTTCTTAATATATATCTATATATATATATATATATATATATATATATATATATATATATATAGAGAGAGAGAGAGAGAGAGAGACAGACAGACAGACAGACAGACAGACAGACAGAAAGAAAGAAAGAAAATTAGGAATCAGCCGATTCCGCTACCTTGGTTTCAACATTTCGGTTATCTTCTAACTATAAAGGACCATAAAGACGAATTCTACAGTAACCCTTCTTTTAGACTAATAAGCCCAACAAAAAACTGAATTATGTAAAATAAGCCATGAAATATTTAAAAAAATGTGCGATCCATTAAGGATCACTACACAAGCCAACCAATGGAATGATACGTGACTGCATTTCATTGTTCCACAAAATTGCAAACAAAGATAAATATGTTTTATAAAATATGACATTAAAACATTTACCCATCTATATCTAAAAAAAAAGGTCTACTTGTTTAAGGCTTCATAAATATAACCCCTGAACAAATGGACATAATTTTCCATTGTCGTAATGGAGAAGCTTGGATTAAAAAAAATAAAAAAAGGTCGAGTCCGATATTCCACAAGGTTCGTTTGATGATGCTGAGGTTTCAGAATTATAAGCCTACATATTTTATACTAGCAGCATGGCCCGGCGTTGCCCGTGCTTGATTCAAAAATCGTACGACTCATACAGCAATCGCTATCACTTGACTTAAAATATTTTTGCCCTTCCTTGCCTTTAAAGGAGTGCCCTTTGCCGTGCTGATGTTGCTACATGCCTTACTTCTTGCCTATCTCACACTACGATTTTTTTCTAATCTCTATACTAAACATTAAATCTGTTACGAAAAAAGAACTAAACCAAATGAATACAAAACGATCAGCTTTAAAAAAGCACTCGTAACTGGAAAAACCGAATGAAAAAAGAATGTTAACAACAAATACTTTTTCACACCCAGCCCAGTTCTGCGGAATCAGAATCAACGTTGAGTTTAAGCAAGCGAATAAGCCAATTGGAGTAAAGTGCCATGCAGATTTAAATTTTTCCCACTAGTGACGAATGCAGCTATCGATTTTTTTGCATGCTAGCATGATAGTTAACATTCGTGTCAGTCAGCTGTTGGCTCTCACGATGGCCAATAGAATCTTCCTGCCTATTCGTGGAAGCCAGCTATTGGCTCTCACTCTGGCCAGTACAAAATGGCCACAAACTACATGAAAACTGCCGTAGAAGCATGAAAAAATCGATTATTTCTACTATCGATGGGAGTTGGGAAATGCAACGTTGGTCTTGGCCTTCCCACTAACTTGGAGCATGTGCATGTAAATTTTGGTGCAAATCCGTCGAAAATTGCGGCCGTGCATTCGTTGCACACACACACACACATCCTGCATTTTATAGATAGAGATGAAATCAACAAAATTGTACATATAAACAGCTACAGCCTGTATAGGCTGACGATAGTGCGAGACATAAGAACAAATGACAATATAAGAAAAGCCCTTTTCAATCTCTTGAAAAGTCATTTGTTACACACACACTGCCTTATATATATATATATATATATATATATATATATATATATATATATATTTAATTCAACTGAGATTGTTTATGTTTTTTAGTGGATTTTTTCAATTTTCAAATAGGCTGTTGTACATACGGAACTAGAAAACCCAATAAAAACATTTATGGATTATTGTGTCCTTTATATCTTCAATACCAATAATAAGTTAAAACATTAATTTCTTTATTGGTTACACAATCACCAAATTCACTTGTAGGTTAACTTGTTATTTTGAGAAACTTAGTAATTTCATATACCCATTGATCACAACTAAAATACACTCATTAACATAAAACAAATAATAGCAGATAATATCAAAACAATATATAGCACACATGGTAAAGAGGTGTAAAATGCTGTAAGCTGTTATTATAAACAAAAAACAACATATTTAATAAAATGAGAAACACAGACAAGAAAGAAATAAAAAAAGCGAGAAATAAAAAAATTGAAATTATGGAAAAGAGAAAACTGATCCTGTAGAAAGAGAAGAAACATAAAATTAAGAAATATCTTTATTAAACAGTATGACACAAGGGCATTTTAATGGAGCGCCAAGCAACTGCAAACCTTACCATCGCTTCACAGTTTTCGCTTGCCAACAAAGTTGATACGCAGTTGAATGAAATCAAAATGAAATGCTTATGGAGGTTTATACAAATGAAGAGAAATTTAATGTCGCATCAGAAAAGGCATGATTTTAAGAATCATTTTCATGATCATCATTTTATTTTCATGCGAAAGAAGAACAATTGAGCTACATATATATATATATAACTCTACTTTTTATTGAGCACTTTTTAAAAAAGTAAATGCTACAAACAGCGGAATTTTACTTCATCTGTTCTTTCTCTCATTTGTGTACACACACACACACACACACATATATATATATATATATATATATATATATATATATGTTTTCAACATTCCTAAGTTTTGCTGTTGTTCCTTTGCCCCGTAAGAATTGTAGCTCTGAATGAATACACATGTGTTTTTACTTGTCTTTCGAGCCTGGACAAATTTATTTATATTTAAACGAAATCATATCATAGTTGCTCTATGCAAAGTTTGCGCCTGTCTTTTTGGTTTTCAAATTCTATTCTTTTTTACTCTATTTATTTCAACCTACATTACTCAGGTTGGATTCATTTTTTTTTTTTTAAGCAAATCTCAGCAAAACAACAAAATATTATTTTATATCCTACCAGATAATGGACACTTCTTTCTCACGTAATCTTATATATTCCTCTTCTAATGAGATTTACTTGAGATCTTTTCAGGATGATCGTTAATTCATGCAATCAATATTCTTTATCACTTCTTAAAGAAATACATATGAAGAAGCTGTACTTTTTATTACTGTTAATAATATCTATATTCCTACCAATTCCTACTATATTCCTACCAATTCCTACTATATTCCTACCAATTCCTACTATATTCCTACCAATTCCTACTATATTCCTACCAATTCCTACTATATTCCTGCCAATGTAATCTGGTAGTAGATGCTCGGAATCGAGTGACAATTCTATCTCCGGCAATTTTTTCATTATTCTCATTCATAATGTAATTGGAAGTTTCATTTCCTCCTATTCTCATCTATAAATCTAGTATTTATTTCCAATGGTTTTTGGTGTCATTGTTATTCATTATTTAAATGGAGCGGGCATAGATGCAGTAGCTATAATAGTATTACTATTACCCACTATTATCGAAAGAAAACAATGCAAAGAGCAGAAATTAAGCAGTTTTCCTCGTGGTGATACTTCTATTAAGTATGACATTAATCATTAAATTACAAACTTGAGGTGTGAGAAACTATCTAATAGCAGTCGTAGTAGTAATGGTGTTTATGTTAATACTGCTTTTTACTTCGTCAACTGTTCGTGCATTTGAATTTTCATTTCAGATATTTGATGTTTATTGCTACAAGTTGTGTGATATCAAGTTTTGTTAAATCTCCGGCACATTTTTCGGTAGTCCAGCGCACCTCTCTATTGTCGTATTATAGTCAGTCTCGATCCTTCTTCAAAACAAGTGATAGAAAATCTAGCCAATACTCCAACAGACTCTTTGCTAGTTTTGTTGACTTCAGCAATATTTCTGTAGTCTGGAAAACTTGAATTCTTCGTTGGAATTCCAATTGTCATTCTAATAATTAATATGTTTTCAGTGCCGGTATAAGTTTTAAGGCATATCTTTTTGATAAATGTTAGCTGTATTTTTACATTTTTATTATATTGTGTGATGAACCATAAAGTGTTGGAATATTTCTTATTCTTATGTCCATGTATATTTTGCCTTTTTCATACTTGTTTTTGGCTTCGGTTAAAATATTTCGCTTGGCGTGTTATTGGATATGTAGTTGAGAGCATATAGAATTACTTTGCATATGTTGGCGTCTGGGTTTGCATATTATGGAAATATACTCTTAAGGTGTGCTATATTTATGGGATAAAGTGCTCAATATCAGAGATAGAGCGTGTGTAAATATAAAAGTGAACATTGAAGCCAAAACTTAGAGGCGACAGTCTGTTTCAGCATGAAACAGCCTGTCGCCTCTAAGTGTTGACTGCAATGTTCACTTTTATATTTATATATATATATATGTGTGTGTGTGTGTGTGCATGCGTATAGTTTTATGTTATTTCACGCGCACATATGTGAGGTTTAATAAATGAGAATTTTGGTGCATATACGACTAAGTTAGGTAAATTAAATTGTGTGCGCGATCGTCTCCCCAGACATATGTAGATAGATAGCTGTAGACTCTATGTATGAACGGATATGGATAATTCTGCTAGTCTTTGTTTATTTTTTTTATTATTCCACGAATTTCCATTTATTCTAATTACTTGGCTTTTTGTTCAAAGCAATAAATGTCACTTTCATGTTCAGGATGTTTTTTTTTTTTGTTTTTTTTTTTCAAGTCACTTGCAGATTCTATATATTTTTACACCCTTTTCATTTATCTTCAATTTTATTTTGTAATTCGCTTGAAGAGCGAAATCCATTGACGGTGTTTTCTTCTGGTTCTTTTCTGAATTCATTTGAATTTCAATGTCATAGGGAACATTTCTTTATTTTTATTCTCTGACCGATTTTGATAAATTATTGATTTGTATGTTCTACTTCTCAGTATATTATCGCTACATTCACTAATGTGAATTGTCTATTGTCTATTTTATACTTGTTTCTTTGCTGAATTCGCTTATTATATGATTGACACTTTCATATTTTATGTTCGCATCGTCCTCTTTGATTATTGCATCTATCCTGTCTATAATTTAATTGGTTCTTATAAAATTATCCTGTGCTTTTATTAATAATAATTCATTTGTTCTCTTTACAACTATATTTATGTCATCTCATTTTTGCAATGTCTATAGACGTCTTTACATTTCTATCCATTCTTTTTGTTGCTTTCTACATACAATCGTAATACCTCCCTTGTCTGAAATTATTTCAAATTACCTGTTTTTACAATGAATAGGTTTTGGGGTTTTTTTATTTTGTACGCATAGTAATATCTTTCACGAATATTGAAATTCACTGATTGTAAATATATGAATCAGTTTTGTTTCTTCTGCTTAAAAAGTTGCTTTCTAAAAATGTGTTACTCAATTCTTCTTCCTACGACATCTTTTTCATTATTCGTCTTAGACTCCTGCATCTACTTTAAATAGGAGAAAAGTCTTCCTCTTCTAAACTATCACTTTTACTCTCTTTCTATCCAGCCTGGAGACATTTAAAAGAGGATGAAATGAAGGAGATTTTTTTTTTGGTCAGGCATCTAGCTGTCTTGCAAGAATAATTTACAAAATACATCGTCTCTACCCTCCCTCTTCTTTTCATGACTCTGAACATCAATAGATTCTCGTTAGACCGTTTTTATTAGGGGGTAAAAGCCTACTTTTAAAAACAGTTCTAAAACTTGACCGAAATCACAATACTCAAATGCCCAGTGTTTTTCTAACAAAATCATTTTACCTATTAAAAGGTTAGTTGATAATCTTTGTTAGTTAACATAAGAATATAAGAAAGAAGGAAAAGGTATATCTTCCTTCGAGAGACCTGATTTTAGAAACCATTTTCCATACCTAAATTTAGTATTTCACTATTTTATATTTGCAATACAGCAATCTCTTGAATAAAATTAGTTTCCAGGTCTCTGTTCTTGGCTTTCCAGAAATAGACATTTTGTTTTTCCACGAATGTGTTCATACGTCATTGTCTTTGCGTGTATGTTTTTGGCGGAGGTGATATTGAGTATTCCTATTCGCCGACCTCTATTTATTTCATTCATAATTGCACTGATTCATTCATACAAGTCGCATTTAAATGTAGTTCAATATTGATGCTGCACGCTGTCATTATAAAAACAGCAGCAGCTGCGGCCTTGAATTTGAATAATATTCCAGTCAATCCAATGATATTTATATGCATGTGCACTTATGAAAAAAAAATGAGACAAGTTTTACTAACAATATTGTTCCTTGATGCTAATGTCGAACCCATACGCGTACGTGTGGGACGAGGAGAAAATTGTCCAGTCACGGCAATATCTGTCAACTTCCCACTTTAATACAATAGGGAGGTGTTACCAGGGGAGTTGAAACTTCCAGAGACCATCTGGATCAGTTTATTGTCGCGTCTTTCCTAAAATCAATAGAAGGATGACCTCAGCTCTGACGGGGTGGTGTAGGGGTTTTGGACATAGTTTCTTGTTGCTGCGCATAAAACGCATTTTCTTTAAAGCTTTAGATTAAACATTTTTAAATCTAGAAAATATTTAAAATCTTAAAATCTACCAAATACATTGTATTCTATTAACTCATTGGTCTTCACCTTTTTGTATCATTTGTCCATTTCTTCCACAATATTTTCTGGTAGTACTGAAAAGTCATAAGGTTTGTTTCAGTAAAAGAAACAGACAAGCGACATTAAAACATTAATAAAACTACTGAAATATAAATATAAAATAAGAGAGGGAAAATATCTCCATAGGAATGTAAAACAGAATGTGAATAATTTGCACATGAATAATCTGATTGAATAAATGATTCAGTTCAAAATTTCGAGTAAACTATCGGTAGATACCTTAGGAAGTATATCGTTATAAGCATAACAATCAAGATGAGCGTCGTCCTGGCCCGAATAATAAAACATATAAATGATTACTTGTTTGTTTTAAAGGGTTGATCACGAAGACAAGAGTATTTAAGCTGGTGGATTAGCTAAACTAAGCAAATTTAGTTTCTACTCCAGGTAAATCGATTTCAAACAGATAAACACCTGTTTTACACTGATCCAATTCGCTTTGAGCTACATTTTGATACTTCATCGATATAGAATAACTCCTAAAGAGACTGCAAAAGATGGATGATCAAACCTGAATAATTCTTGTTCAAAAAATGTCACCTAATGTCACATTGATGCAAATGGCTACTTTGTGGATAAGTAGTGCTCGTAGCTCGTAGCTCGTAACAATATTTTATTCAGTTAGTAAGTAATTAACGTGTTCTATTAGTAAATGTTTTGCTGTACTTTACTTTTCGGATATATCACACACACACAGAGATGCCAATAAACAAAATATACAATGTTCAATAAATAAAAAAATGGAGTCTATTTCAAATAAGTATCCACTATAATAGCGTTTGAAGTAACGTATAATTTACTCATTTTTGTTTATGCTAATTAGCGAATCAAACTGTGGAAATTTCCGCTAAACAATCTTCTAACAAGTCCGATACCGTTTCTGACACTAGGAATATATTCCAGTACGTGTGAAATATAGGATGCTTTATCATTGAGAATATCCACTATGAATTATCAACTACTTGTTTGTAGACACCTCCCCCATTCACTGATCACAGACGGAATAACTGCGAGTATATCTAGTCTCGGATTTCTTTCTTTTAAGGCGAGAATCGCGTGTTAGATTTACACGTGTTAACGATTGTGCATTCTGCACTTTCGGAAATGACAGGCTATGCACTCACTAGCGGTCACGATGCGTCACAAAATGAGGTCAATGACTCCACAGACCTGCAGATATTGATTTTTGCAACTGAGCCTATGACACCACTACCCATACGCAATTACTATCCACCACCTCTTTGTCGATTTACACCTGTTGCATGTAAGAATCTGTCGTTTTATCCAATCATTTTACCTTACAGTGAAAACAGTTTCATGATCCTCACTGTATCTACGTGATAACTGGAGACAGTTTCGAGCTAAGCATTTTCATCTTAATGAAAATTTGATTCCTACTCAAACACTCACAGTTCATAATCAGTTCATAATCCTACACAGTTCATAATCAGTTCATAATCCTACACAGTTCATAATCAGTTCATAATCCTACACAGTTCATAATCAGTTCATAATCCTACACAGTTCATAATCAGGTAATACAAAGAGTCTAAATAGGAATTTTATAAAATATACGTTTGTGTTTATCTCTATGTAGGCTGGTGCTACATAATCCTTCGAAATCCATTACTTTCCATAGTTTTTATTATGTCAAAAAAACAGAAAATATCATGCAGTGAATCCCCCCTCCCTCCCCCAAAGTTTTAGGATGACTTCAAGCCAATTGGGCTTTACTGAATCGGTTCAAAGAAGGCAAATATTATATTTTTGTTTTATGCAAAAGTAACTCATACGATGTATTTTATTTAGTTAATCAGAAAGATATCAAACGTATTAAATAACATATGTTTGACCTTAAAATATTAACATGTCTTTCAAAAAATTATTAGAAGCTTATTACTTTGGGATGGTAAGTTTAATGATTATTTCAATTAAATGAATAAGGCATGTAATAATATGAAATATCGTTGGCGTAGTTTTAATTATTTAGAAGAAAATCTATGATTTATATCTACGCCTTTTTACTTTTGGTCGGATTCGTTTCACTCAAATAACAACGCTTCAATTAGCATATTAGTTTAGTAAGCCATTGGTAGTAAGTTAATCTAGTGAAAGGAACTAACAATACATTTTTCTTACCTTTTGCATGTATTTTCTCATCCTCTCCCTTATTCCTTTCCAATTTTATTGTCATTCTATCATCACCCCCAGCCTCAATTGTCGGTGGGACCTAAGGGCAAAAGAGAAATGCCTTCTCCAGGATGATCTCAGTATTGTCATGTTCATCAACTCTTTAAATGTTATCTAGCCAACTTTTGCGTTGCTGTCCCCGCTTCAATAGCGTCTTGTATGATAGTCTTGCAGATGCTGTTATGCTGCATGACGTAGCCAAGCCATGACGTTTAAAAGAAAAAAAATCCTGTCGATCCACGAGACTTTTAATCTTGTTCTGTACATAGAATTTTTTTTCTTCTCCCCGGAGGAGATGCGGTAGAGTTTTCTCAATCATTTGTTCTTGAACGCCTTTTTTTCTGCTTCAACCAGGAATGTCCAAGTGTCACATCCGTAGAGGAAGATGGATACGATCAGAAATTTGCAGTGCTTTTTGTTATTTACACTATTTACATTGTTCCGACTGTTGTCCTCGTTTTTCTTGCCATATTCACGATGTTTAGACCCTAAGGTGATATTTGTCGGAATTTCGAACGAACCCTTTATTTAGTCCACGGCGGTATGTTGTTCTAATTCCACGTGTAATTCATTTGTATATCCCAGTTTTAATTAATTCCCCTTGTTAACTTAATTCTCCATTTTTCTTGTCCCTCTGTAATTTTACCTAAATGTTATGCAAACAAGAATGCAAAGACAAATGATGCACAAATATTTTATTTTTATTTTTCTCTATCTCCCCAAAAGAAGTTTTAATATATTTCAATTTTTATTCCTTTCAATCCCTCGCGAATTGTTCTCTGATATTCAGCCAGTAAATCTGTCTTCCTTTCTTCCATTACTTCTTCTTTTCTTTTCACCTGATTTTCATTGTTATTCTTTCGATTTATCAGCTCCAACATTTCTCCTCTATGAACTTTTTCTCCTCTTCCTTACGCTAGCTTTCTTGCCTCCAACTTTTCCTCCTTTACACAGTCTTTTTTTGTTTTCTCAGCGCCAACATTTCCTCCTCCACGTCCTTTTTTCCCTCTTCCTTGCTCTAGCTTTTTTGCCTCCGACCTTTCCTTATCCTCCATACCCACTCTCCAAATTCTTCTTTTCTCTAGCAAGGAAGCTAGAGAAGTGGGAAGAAGCATTAGAAAAAAGACAACCTCCAACCTTTCACCTTCACACACACCTTTTTTCAATTCTTATCTCTCTGGCTCTTAATTCCTTCGCGCTTAATGTAGGTTTCTAGATAAATAAATATAACTGATTCCAACACGAAAGGATCGGGGATCAGATAGATACAACACTCGTAGGTACGTACAAGCAAGATAGTAGTACAGACTTTTCAGGAATAAAAGTAGCAAACTGACACCATGAATATCTCTAAATTAAAGAGGATAAAAGTAACTTCAAAAATATCTTTGTCCTTATATTGGTATTTCTGATTATATTTTTTATTCAATTAACTTGTTTGAAGTGACATTCAGGTCCAAGCAAGTGTTTATATGTTGGATTTTTGTAGTCTACAGAGAAAACATTCTAATTGTTTAAAGCCTCTTATGCAAGAAAAACCATCAATTATATAATACGAAAAATACAAATATGGCGACGACTAGGAATGGTGATGATATAATACTCCCAAGTTATAATAGTATTCTTGTTCTCTTCAATATTGCTATGATCCGAATGATTTCAATTCTTTCTTGAATCTCTGAGTTTCATAATTTCTTCTTATCACTCGACCTAAGGATTATGTTGTACATAATTGCAACAGCTTTTGACCATATCTCTCTCTCTATCTATCTATCTCTCTCTCTCTATCTCTGTCTGTCTGTTTCTCTCTCTCTCTCTCACTCTCTCTCTCTCTCTCTCTCTCTCTCTCTCTCTCTCTCTGTGTATATATATATATATATTGCGGAAACGACGATTTGGTACATTTTCTACGGTCGGATTGTGAATTCGTTTGAATTTCCAAAGTATTTTGCTATTTTCTATTCTTATTTGTGTTATTTGGACCACATGGGGTTTGTCAGTAGATAGAAAATCCAGCCGTTTACATAATTGGAAATTCACCCACGTTGAAATTCTTTTTCGGTCAGTTTGTTTACTATCTTGTCTTACTTCATATGTGCGGCCATAGCTATTTTCTTGAGTCGTGTGAGTTTTTGACTCGACATAACTACTCTTACATCTCGTTATGTTATTATTAGGAGTATACATTCATGAATATTCTAATTCAAATTTATTTGATAGCTGTGATCTTTATAGACGTACTGAACAGTCGATGGAATGTATACATTCTTCTATTTTATAAAACGCTTGGGAAAATGCTTGCTGATCAAAATGTCTTGCTTTTTGCATGTTTTTGTATGTAAAATACATGCAAATATTTACAGAATTAAGTTTGGCACAGAGTACCAAGTGATGATCCTACTCGCCACATTATATGTACACAACGTTAATTCGCGAAATGTACACAGATAAACTTACATGCATAGTAATGCATGTAAGTTTATCTGTGTACATACATGTTTCAAATTCTTCAAAATCAATGAGTTTTTGACTAGTACTCCTACCAGCATGTGTTTTCTTGCTTTATGTGTCTCTGTTTACGTGTACACAAGTGTAGATGCTTCTAACTAATTCCCGGAAAACTTTAATAGTCGTATCTTACTTTGTGAGGGAGAGAGGATATGAGTATAAACGTCCGAGGATGGAATTTATATGCAGACACAAGTCATTCATTCCTTTTATATTTTCAACGTCGTTTGCATCAAATTCAGATTAACAACGTAAAAGAAAAGGTCAAAACTCGTTTCTTTTTTAATTAATAAAATATTATCATTATTTAAAATTGACTGACATATTAATAATAATGAAGAAAATAAAAGGATGTAATCTCCATTTTAATTAAAAATATATGACTAATTAGCGTTAAAAATAATTGCAATGCTGGGATCACTATAATTTATACGTTGCTACATTTTATTTGTATACTTTTTGTGTATTCCATTTAAAAAACTGCTGCAAACATTTCTATTCTTTCTAATTCTAACAGAATAAATACAAACCCAAGAAACATACTCGCATTTAATAGACTGATGTGATTTACTTCAATTCCAACTAGAACTAAATCTGATGATGTAAGTATTGACGAGATTTTGTAGATATTGATTGCATTTCTGTTTGTCTTGCAGCCTGCACCAGACTGACTGTTAACTATCGCATTTTGTATGAATATTTATTTAGAAGAGCACATACGAAAACTGTGATGGTCAAAAGTAAAATGGCAAACTGACATGAAAATACGTTCCTTTTCCTTATCACGTCTTTAGTCATAACTCAGACTTACCGGGGCACACCCTATTTCACATATAACATTTGTATCATGCAATAATCAGTAAAACACCATTACTAAATTTGGACAAACGTGTTCATTTCGTTACCGACAAGAGGCATATCAGGTGTAGATAGGTTAGCGAGGGAAAGTAGTGAGAGGAAGGATATCCTATTAAATGAATGTAGATATCAACAGTCTCCAAGATCACCTTTTAATGTGGGTGTTTGAGCGCGTCTATAAATTAATATTTATATTGAAGGGAACACATGTACATACACATACACTCACACACACACACACACACATATATACATATACACACACAGGCACAGACACACACACACATATATATATATATATATGAAAATATTTTTGAAGGTACAAAATCTAATAACAGAAATAAAAGTGTGAAGCTTGATATTACTAGACATTTCTAAAAGTGAAGCAACCGGTTTGGCTACCGCTCATCAGGCCTCCACAGGAGATTTAGCTTAAATTAAAACACTAGAAAATGTGCAATGAGATGGAAAAGGGGAAAAAAGATTGAACACCAGAGCAAGATACAAATGACAGCGAGACCCAACAAACATTCACGCTATTTACACAGGGAAGGCTTGCGGGACCCGATGTGAAGTGCCTCCAGCACCTTGAGGTGAAATTAGCCGCACACCCTCTGTTATTTAAGAGGTGCTCACATATGACGGAATCATAGGTATTTGGGACACGTCCATTCAATGACAAGGTGTGATTCCTGATCTTAGTTGGAATATGTTGGTTAATTCTCATGTCCAGGCATTGAGTGGTTCTCCCTATCAGCACTACAACTACAATTATATTTGTAAACAATAGAATTAATTTGATGGGGAGGGAGAACATCCTTACACCCAGAACAAAGCATAGGCCGAGTTTGAAAAACAATACGAACCTCAGCCGATAAAAAATGACGACGAACATTAGCTGAAATCTGCCTAATCATATTATCACACTTGGATCCAATCCGGGGCAATCTAAGATAAACAGGGCACTTTTTAACAGTACAAAGTTTGACCTTTCTGAACTCCTCAATCTTGTTGTGGGTGACCAAATGAACAGTATCAGGGGGATACCCTAAACTACATAGGGTTTCCTTAACAAAATTGATTTCATTGTCCAAGAAAGACTCTGAATCTATCATTAATGCCTTATGTACTAGGGTTCTAATTATGTTTATCTTACGTTTTCTAGGACAAAAGGAATCCCAACGCATATATAACCCCACAAATATTGGTTTCCTATAAACAGAGGTGAGAAAAATTGTCGGTGTCCAGTGTACTAAGACATCCAAGAAAGCAAGTTGAAAATAAATCTCAGCGCTGGATGGATACCATTCAAGAAAGAGAGAAACTGATCAGCCTCAACTTCATCATTAAATAAACAAAAAGTATCGTCGACATATCGATAATACAGTTGAGGCATAAGTGCATTACTATGAATTCTCTCCTCATGAAAGCCAACAAAAATATTGTCAAGTGCCGGGCCTAAAGGGGAACCCATAGCGACCCAGTCAATCTGTCGATACGTGGTGTTATTAAAACTAAATTCGACAAGAAATAAATGAGCTCTCCACCGCATTCGTCTAAGATCATCAGTTTACAGAACCAATTTGACAAAATAATCCCGTTTGTTTGTTGTGGGAATGTTCTTTAAAGAGATTCCGAAATTTATTTTC
This sequence comes from Acanthosepion pharaonis, assembly GCA_903632075.3. Taxonomy (NCBI): domain Eukaryota; kingdom Metazoa; phylum Mollusca; class Cephalopoda; order Sepiida; family Sepiidae; genus Acanthosepion; species Acanthosepion pharaonis. The sequence continues at coordinate 236,305 of CAHIKZ030003744.1, read as the reverse complement.
TCGCATAGTATAAAAACAGTGCTCAACAATAATAACAGCATATATCCGAATACAAGGTTGGTATAGATGGAATAAAATTCCAGTATCCAAAAACACTATTTTTTTAAAGTGCTTGATACATGGTTATATTTAGAGTTTAATATTCGTAACTTTCATTTTTTTAATTACGTAATTGGAGATTAATTAGTTATCCTGATTTCCTATATAATCTAATATTCATTTTAAAGTATTAATAAATTGTTTCATCGTCCGTGAGTGTCAGAGAGGATTCACATTAAAGAAATACGCCAAAGAAAAATTTAAAAAATACGCCAACCAAAGAATAAAGTTATTTTGTCGTCATAACCATGTTTCGGATGTGGTCAATTACATTGGTATAGAGATTGTTTTTAAAGATAAAAAATGTTTTAATTGCGATAAATTGGGACACAAAAGTTCCCACTACAGATTTAAGAACAAGACAAAAAATGTGTTGTAAAAATTATCAAGTCTGATGAACCAGAAAGTCGTGACATCAGGAAATATACTGAAGTGCAAATATTTAACAAAAATATAAGGCTACAGCTTGATTCAGGTTCAGACTTATCCATAAACATGGAAAAAACTGGGTAAGCCGACTTTGTTAAGAACGAAACGAAGAGCTAAAAGTATAACTAGCGACCTTATTAAGTTTATCGGCGAACTTTTAACAAACATGTCATTTAAAGGTAAATCTTTAAAACTAAAGGTGTATATTATGAAGAATACGGGTAATTGGTTCGGGACTGATTGGTTAGAACAGTTTCAACTTTGAGATATGCCTATTAACTCATTATGTCGAAAATATGATTGACGAAGCAGAGAAGTTGAAAAGAGAACTTAAAAATAATTTCCTGACGTTTTCAGTGGAGGACTAGGAAAATGCACAAAAATGTCTGCTAACTAAGTTTGAGCTAAAGCCAGACGTAAACCCAGTTTTTAAGAAAAAACGTAACGTTCCATTTGCCTCGTTAAATCAAATTGACGAAGAACTGAATCGACTTGAGGAAATGGGAGTTCTGGCAAAGATTGAATATAATGAATGGACAGTTTATATTTTAAAAAAGCAAAGAAATTCGTGTATGTGCTGACTTCTCTACGGGGCTAAACAGCGCTCTAAAGGATCACCATTATCCCCTTCCATGTCCAAAGGAGATATTCGCTAAGCTCAGTAGAGGAAAATATTTCTCTAAGATCGGCTTCAGCGACGCATATCCTCAAATACCCGTGGACGAGAAATGCTCGATCCCCCTTTGCATAAACACCCACAAGAGTTTATACAAATTTTAAAAATTTCCGTCCGGTTTAATGTCGCTCCTTCCATTTTTCAACAGGTCATGGACACGATGTTAAATGGTCTGGATTTTGCAGTGGCCTATCTCGATGACGTCGAATTGAAAAGCGAGAGCATCGAGGAATATACATCGCTCGTTTGGCATGTGTTCAAGAGAATGCAGGATTACGGATTCAAATTAAAAGATGGGAAGTGTGATTTTTTTCTTAGAGAGGATTAAGTACTTGAGGCAAATAATTGACAAAGACGGAAGACGTCCCGACCCAGGTAGGGCAACGGCAATAAACAAAATGTCAGCACCAGAAAATGTGTTGTCTCTTCAAAGTTTTTTAGGTCTTGCCAATTATTACAACGTTTTTGTACCAAGATTGCACAGTTTGAGAGCTCAGAAGGCCGAAAAGAAAAAGGAAATTTACAGAACCATTAGAAATTAACCCGAAAAGGAGGAGATATCGAACATTTTTCATTTCATACCATGTCATTGACAGAAGTAGACTTGAAAAGGGGCCTCTATAGCGCCTTTCTTTGTGCCGACAAATCTCTCTCAAGGTCGATAGCACAAATCTTCTCACCGCTGGGGAATTTTTTTTTTTTCTTTTTTTTCGGATTCGTTGGAAGAAGGGTTGGGAGAGGGAGAAGAAGAAGTCGGAGCCCTAGACGGGGAAACAGAGAGGCTGTAACATCAGGATCAACAGTTTTTTGTTGGCGAAGTATAGGCAGATTTTTCCTTGTTATTTTCACCAGATTTTTCCGCCCTACTCCAACCAGACTTCTTTTCCTTTTTAAAGTCCTTGAGATCCTCTTCCTCTTCATCAACACCTCCCTCTTTTCAGCGACGAGGAGCGAGGTGGAGGCATTTCCCCGTCGCCATAAAATATATACAGTTTTGGTAAGCCTACCTCCACCTGCTCGAGTTGCTGATTTTGCTGGACTTCCTGCTCTTTGCCTTCCGGCTGCTGCTGCTGCTGCTTTTGTTGTTGCTCCCTTAGGGGTTTTAACTTTCGCGGCTGCTTATGTTGTTCCTGTTTCTGTCGCTGCTGCTTTGGTTCCTCTTGTTGCTACTTCTGATTAGCATTTCCAAGGACATCCTTTTGGGGAACCGGGGTTGTCACTTTGGTCCCCTTCTTCACCACCTCAGTCCATTCGCTAGCACCACTGGGGGCTTTCTTAGGTGCTTCCACCCTGGGCTACTCAGGTGTTGGTTGAGCTGTAGGTGTCGAATTCTTCGTCGGACTCAGTTTTGTCAAGTGTGCGGTAACACCACAAACACAACAATGAGGGCGCGGTCCTCGACGATAACGTAGATATTTCTGCCACAGCAAGTTATAACGTTCGGGACTTCGTTGAATTTGGGTCGGGTCAAAGTCACCAGGACTTCAAAAGCACTAGTGAGAATGCCCGACATGCCTTTCATAGGGGTTACCCTCTCCACTGGTCCAAAAGATGAAAAGAAGACTCCGAAATGGTCCTCAGTAATATACATAGACACCCCATGTAAAGTTACGTGGGTTTTCCGGGTGCCCATATACATGGTCTGAAGCCTCAACTTTTTTATGCCTTTGCTGCCTCCTCCGACGCTCGCAGAATGTCCCACATCGTGGTCTCCCTGCTGACAGCTTTAAATTTCATACCATTTTTACAGAAAAAGGGAAAGAAAAAAAAACCTCATCTTCTCACTTATGAACTTTGAATTACCAGAAAAGCACAATACGTCTTGTCTTGACGTCAGCTATCAACAGAGAGATTGTTCTTGCTGCTACTACCTCCAGAAGGCACTGGCAAAAGTTCATTGCCAGAGATTTTCTTTTAGGCCTATGTAATATTCTGGGCCTTTTTTCTCGGGACTATCTGCTCCCCATGCGGATGATGAGCAAGCAACTGTTACATTTATTTGGGAGACTCAGCCATCATGGTGTTAGTTTCACCACAGCAGAAAAACACAAAAGTGTTCCAACGAAAACGGAGCATACAAATTTACACAGTAAAAAAAACGTAACAAAAATTAAACACTTACGATAAAAAAGCTTCCAACAAAGAACGAAATGAAAAGAGATTCCAACGATAATTAAGAGTTTGGGACTATTTGGCTAGTGCCAAAGAAGCTTTCCCTAATATAAGGATGGTCCAAATGAGGACAAATGATTTAAAAAAGATGTCGCAAATGTGTGCTGGGAGGGACCCCATTCGGCTCCACCCCCTCTTTATATATTGGCTCTCAACATAACCTTCCCGACAGAGGTCGGTGGCATTGTCAGGGACGGTTGAATTACGACTCCTAGTTAATCGGAACGGGAACCCTTGGACAATCCGTCGGCGTCTTGACCCCCATAGATTTCCGACGAGGTTTAAATCATGTTTATCAAACTAGCCAGCCTGAATGTAAGGGGCTTGAGAGATCGCGGTAAGGCTGATCTCGGGTCCTTTTGTTGTAGAAGTGGCCGCGATCCAGGAGACACAGTTTGTTTGCGACGTCGATGCCAGTGTGCTAACGACTTTGTCGTCTATTCAGCATACGGGGATAGGCAGGCCAGAAGTGTATCTTTGTTAGTCAAACGTTCCCTGGATGGGTTAGATCAGGAGGAGCGAGTCGACTTTTTCCATCGTATTTACTTAAAAAAAAAAAAGTAAGTGCTCGATACAACATAGAGCAAAATATTATAATAATATTTTTATTATAAAATATTTGACATCGCTACACAAAAATTTATGTTTCAGAACTTAAAAATTGTTCCATCATCAGGCGATGTTGGGTAACTTATGACGAAAATGATTTACTTGTAAAATTAGAAAATAATTCGGTAGCTTATTTGAGAGTTCAAAAGGAGGGGGGATAAGATTTCAACATTTTGTGGGTGTTAAAGAACCAATAGAAAAGTAGAAAAGTGAAAAATTAGGTTGGAAGTTAGGGGTAGGTGGGTTATTGATTCGTGTCTAGATGAATTGACAATTTTAAGACACATCAGTACAAACGACATCCGGTTACGGATATAAATTTAAGATACAGTGAAGTAGAAAAGACATATTTAACAAAAGGTTAATTCTAAAGAATTTCAAGATTTAAAAAAAATTATGTGAACTATCTTAAATTATTAAGAACTATCTTAAAGAGGCCTCTATTGTGATCTTTTTATGTATACTATTTTGAACTCAAATACAATACTTGTTATATTGAATAGGCTATAAAATATGGCAATATTGAAAAATCAAAGAATTAAATAAATATTATATGGACTATTATATATTAATAAAATAATGGATACATAATTGTAATGCATAGACTTTTTATAAAAAAATTCTATTAACTTTATTTTAAAGTAAACATTATGCAATGCCTGCAAATTACTGTTAATTCATTACGCTGATTTAGGAGATCATTATTCTTAGGCAACTTAATAATATGCAACTTTTCATGTAGACAGAGGGGACCTGGATCATTTAAGTACTTACAAATTCTCGTTTTTTTAATATTTTCCATGTTACGGTGGAGGTTTTATTGATTGCTTTTAAATACCAAAATATTTAGAGAGGGATGTTCGGTTATGGTACGCATTTTTGTTAAAAGAAGATATATGCTATTTACATTATTCGGACTATTGTCCTCATCTTTGTTGCTATATTTATCACAATGTTCCGGCCATTGTACTCTCCGGATTTCTTCAGATGGTTGGAATGTCGAACTGAACATTTTATTTCGCTCGCTGGGGTAGACTGTTCTAGTTCCACGTGCCATGTCTAATGGATGTCACTTATCAGTTATCTCCTGTTAATTCCCCTCTCCAAGTTCTCCAACGCCTTAACCAGGTATTGAACTGACACTGGATCTAACTAACGCCTTTATCCACTGTGCCATGTGTCCTTGAGGACATCTGTGTATGAATTTCTGGGTACTATAAACCTAATGTCTTCAGCGCCATTTTTACCAGTGCTCATATTGCAATTTTTGCCGTTATCATTATATATTTTTTTAGAGCTCATATTACAATTTTTGTTGTTTTATCGCTTTTCTCCGGCACTTTTTAGTACTGGTTCCCATATTGTATTCATTTCAATGCTTGGTCGGCTCAGGAGTTTATTTGTGGCCTAGCATATGTGCTGATTCCTTAAGTTTACGAATTTTCCAATGATGTTCTTTGTCTATGATTTCAACCTGATCCTACAGAGGGCGGTAATCTCCCTTCTCTCTCCATATGTGGTCAGCCACGCCTGATTCTTCCACTTCCCCTCGTGTTACAGCTTTCTGATGTTCTTGAAGCCTTACCTTAAGGAGGCGGCCTGTCTCCCCTTTATATTTCTTTACGCAGCTGCACAGGATGGCGTACACACAGTCTTTAGTCATGTTCTCCACTGTAGGGGTATAAAGGGTTCAGTTCGAAATTCCAACCACCTGAAGAAGGCCGGAACGTACAAAGGCGGGAACGTTGTGATAAATATGGCAACAAAGATGAGGACAATAGTCCGAATAATGTAAGTAGTGTACATAATACCTCATCTCAGAAATGTAGACAGATACTGAAGAAGGTATATATGTTGATACCACCTTTGTTTAAAAGTTTGGTTTTTTTTGTTTTTGTTTTTTTTTTTGTGCTACAATATAAAATTTCTTAACAGTCGGGTTTTCAGTAGATGAAATGTTGCATTGGTAAACAATTGATTCTGTAAGACATCTATTTTGCAAAGGACAATTTATGGAATTTCTACAATTACATAATTCATTATCAATATTAATGATTTCTACTTTGGATTTACTATTGTCGCTTAGGTTTAAGTGTTTATTTAAAATCTAGAAAATTATTAAAAAAAAATAATAATAAAATTTTAGATAAACACTTAAACCTGATGGATGGAACATTTTTAAGTACCGAAACATGGAATTTTTTTTTATATATATATATATATATATATATATATATATATATATATATATATATATATATATATATATATATCCCTCGATTAATGCGCTAAATGTTTTATATAGCAAAATTCGATTAATGTATGCATAATACCTGATTAGTGCCGTAAAAGTTTCTTCTGCTTAACCATAGTAATGGAAAATTTCCTAAAATTTATAGATGGAAATGAATAACTATTTTGCTTGTCAAGTTTTATGTATTTACTGTAGTGTTAAAAGAAAATGGAGGTTTATGAATAGGTAAATTTTATAATATGAGCCGATAATAACAAATAAATATTTGAATATTTGTCTGCATTAAAATTTTTGAATATTTTGATTTTTTTCATATTTATTTTGAAGGTCTTTAAAAGAATTTCTGTTTTTTATTTTATTTTATTTTTTGTTAAAAAATGCATGATTTAATTAGATATAGAAATTTCACATTTTATTACAATGTATTGAAATGTATGCATTTACTATGGAAAGATTATTAATAAAATTTTCAGATTAAAATACTAATGATTAGAATATGTTTGGATAATTTTAAGGGGAAATTTCTCAGTACCGCCAAACGTATGAAGAACAGAAGAATACGATTCGACAAACCACTCTAAAACTTTTTCACAATATTCAGATTAATAAACATTAATTCATAGCATTTTTATTTTATCTTCTTATGTGTTCCTATATTTTAATTAAAAAGTACGCAAATTAGAAATGCGACTTCCTGAAAATTGTCCTCTGAATAATAAATGTCGTATAAAATCCGTAGATTATCAATGCAATATCTCATCCTAATGATGTTAGAGTCTATGTAGGATGTACAAAGAATAAATTTAAATTAAGTTGGAACCAACACCAAAGTTCCTTCAATAATACTAAATACCGCAGCCAGACATCTAAATATTTCTGGCATTTAAAAGAAACCATAAAACAGTAAAATGGAAATTAAGAAAGAAAAAAAAAAGAACTTGTAGATCTTTAAATGACCCATGTCCTTTGTGCATACATGAAAAGTTAAATATAATTAAGTTTCTGAAAAATAAAAATTTATTAAATCAAAGAAATGAAATAACCTGTTTTTGTAAACATTGCCAAATGTTTTCCTTAAGTAATAGCTAATTTTTAAAAAAGTGAAAATAACATATTTATGTTTGATCATAAATAAAATAGTTTATGAATACATAATTAGATTCTAATATATTAATTTTAACATACCATATATGTACTCAATTAGTAAATAAATTAAAGACAATTAAAATAATTAAATATCTTAAGTCAGTACAAATAAAAATGTAAATATTAAAAATGTGACTCAATAATATTTGAATGTCCCTTTTGAAAAAATCGTAATTGAAATTTATAAAAATAAAAAATAAAAATGCTAAATGTCTTGTTATTGAAACCCAGACGATGTTTTGGAACATCGACATTATCACATACTTGGAAAAGGGTAGTTTGTATCAATAGGCAGATACCCCAGCGTTGACTTGACTGACTTTATACCTATGTTGCAGTGTGCCCAAACACCACTTCCACCTTTTCTTAAACAACCCCGGATATGCCTGCCGGTAGAGAAAGGTCACGACCCTTGTGTGCTAAAAATAGCAACGACATCCTTTCAAACTGACAGAAACATACAAAACTCAATTTTCGCCACTAAACAAAAATAAAAGACCTTTAATTTCGAACCGAAATTAATTTAAATACAGTCAACAAACACCGAACACACTTTTGACTGTAATTAATACGGCCCGAAATTAATTATATTCATTTACTTGTTTAGCGTCACCGCTTCTCTTGTATGAACCGTCATATCTAGATGCCCGAGACTTCGCAGCGGTTTTTAGCCGGCCAGGGAGCAGCCCGGCCTTCAGGCTGGGTTGCGACCATGGCAAAGTCTAGTTTGGACCACACCTGCTAAGACAAGCTAAGACTAACTTGGACCAGAACTTGACTAAGTTTTGACCAGCTTGGACATGTTATGACCAATCTTTGACCAGTGACCCTATGTGGAAACGCTCGGGTTTCCCACGAAAAACGACCTTGTGTCACATCTTGACCCCGTGGGAGTTAAGTAAATACCGCCGGCCAGGGAGCAGGAAGCCTTCCTGATTCGCGACTTTGACGCGCCCAGTCAAGTCGACCAAGCCCAGCAGCTGACGGGACCCAGCAGCAGTAGCAGCAGTTGTTCAAACAGTCCTTTTCGGGGCTAACTTCCGAAAGTCATTCGATCACCACTCTTCAAGGCTCCACTCACTCCACTCTTTGGCCTTCCCTCTGAGACGCCAGCTCACTCCTGCAGCTTCCAGCAGTCTCCAGCTCACTCCTACCGCTTCCAGATCACTCCTGCAGCTTCCAGCAGTCTCCAGCTCACTCCTACCGCTTCCAGATCACTCCTGCAGCTTCCAGCAGTCTCCAGCTCACTCCTACCGCTTCCAGATCACTCCTGCAGCTTCCAGATCACTCCCGCAGCTTCCAGCACTCCTGCAGTTTCCAGCTCACTCCTGCAGCTTCCAGCACTCCTGCAGTTTCCAGCTCACTCCTGCAGCTTCCAGCACTCCTACTGCTTCCAGCTCACTCCTGTAGCTTCCAGCACTCCTGCAGTCTCCAGCTCACCCCAACAGCTTCCAGCGGCCTCCAGCTCACCCCTGCGGCGCTCTACTGACGTCCCGCTACCTATTCCAGCACCCGCTGACGATCTAATCCAGTGCCCACTGACGTCCAGCGCCCGTTAACGTCCGGACACCGTTCCCAAACAAACGACCTCTGTCGTCTTACCATCCACCGTTCGCAAATAAAGACACGTTTCCATCGTCTACAACGGACCATCTGCGTTTGTCATCCTTCTTTGCTATTGCCATCTCCTTGCCTTTTGTGTCCCCTATTTTAGTTGTACGGTCGATTGGCACTCACACCACTCGGCCCGCTGCAACACCTACAATACATTAGATACATGATTTTTCTAAATGAGTTAACTCTTAAAAAATATGGAATTTTCATCTCAAAATATCAAATTTGTCTGGACTTATAAATTACGTAAATAATTTTCTAAAATCTTATTTTTAGCATCACTTGATAATGAAACGAAACTTTGTATTTTAAGTTTAATTTGTATGACTGAATTTAAATTGAAGTTTCAATTTTGAAACATGGGAATTTCGGTGTTGCGATGATTATATATTTAAAAAAAACAATAACATTATGCTCTACTCTTTTTTAAAAAACAAAAATAAATGTTAAGAACTCTGAATTATAAATCTCATTGTTTTTCCTATTATTTTATTCTAAGTTTGATAAGTAATTTTGCTACCTATAGTATAGCTGCCTATAGTACCGCTCCAAAACATTAATCTACATTTTCGAAATCGTGTTTATTGACTATTTCCATGATATGTGACACCACATTTACCATAAAAATTAATAAGAAATCAGTTCATTTACTTCTTCACCAAACTTATGCATTTTCTTTGCTGATGTTTACTTCGATATTTTTAGCTACGTTCTCTTCATATTTTAGCAAATATTCTGAATCTTTTCCCTATATTTACATTTGTTTATTACACAAACTTAGAAATTCTTTTCTTATCGGTCAATTCACTTTTTTTGATCCTGTTGATTTTCCTCATACTTTACTTTTGCAATTTGTTTGCTGTTTCACGTTCTTTGAACTGGGCCTTGTTTCCTGAAGATACACCTGACCAACTGGAGTCTAATGAATTTTAATGTACAGTGTTGTGTACGGAATCTTTTGAAATTCGACGAAGCTTTCCAGCTGCGAATGAACAATGACGTGACCACACCCACATCGCTATTTTTGGGATGACGCTTACAGTGTGTTACTTACTTGTGAGAAAGACCAAGTTGAATGCTTCTCTTTTATTTTTTGCTTCCTTTCCAAGAATGAAAAGAAACGTTTTCATTTGCAAAGCAAACTCTTTAAAATGTTCTGCAAAAATGAAAACAAAATTTAAAATTTATATGCACGCTGTTTAATCGACAAAAGTTCATATCAGTTTTCATTTCTAAGGCATCTTTCTCTCTCTCTCTCTCTCTCTCTCTCTCTATCTATCTATCTATCTATCTATCTATCTATCTATCTATCTCTCTGTCGCTTTTCTTTCATTTTTACTTATATTAATATTTATTTACATTTATATTCAGACTATTGTCCCCATCTTTGTTGTATTCGACTATTGGATCCTCAGGTGTATATTGATTTGTGGAAACTGAACCTTTTACTTAATTAAAGTCACCTTCCTAAAATGTAAGTCTGGAGAAACATTGAAAAACATAGTGAGACAATGAAATCGACAATAGAGAGAAAGAGGTCGTCATGCCCCCCACCCTGTTGAATGAAGTGAGAATACTGAACAAGGGAGGAAACTGGAGAGAGTTAGACGTCTACAAGAATCAGCGCATGTTCTAGGCTATGAGGACCTTCTTAATAGAGGCCTAGTATAGAAATAAATACAATATGGGAACTCCTAATAAAGAAAGACAAGCAAATGGCAGCAAGTCTTCAGCAGCACTAGCAATCAAATCTTTACGGGTAGACATGACAGGAGCAGCAGTTGTAGCACCTAATCAACAGGCAAGTTAAGTTTAAAGTTCAAAGTTCACTACAGCGAATTGTTCTACGAGGCAATAGCCTAATCAATTAAAGGGTTGCTTCGTGGATTTGGTGACATAATCATCAATAATTGAGTAGTACTAAAAATATCTACACAATATCCCTACACAAGGGCAATGGAACAAGAACAGTCTAATCCCGTAAATTAAATAAAGGCTTCAATTCAGAATTCCCTATAGGTTAGCCAGATAGATATACACAAGCCTGGACAACCTAACGGCTGAAACGTTGTGAGAACAAAAAAGATGAGGACAATAGTCTGAATATATATGATCCAAATCGCAGCGTTACACCAAGCAACCTCATATATATGGTCTCCCTAAGATTCACAAAGACGGTATTCCGCTCAGGCCGATTGTTAGTTGCCAACGCTCTGTGTGCCACCCTCTGAGTCGCTTCCTTGTGGATATAATTGACCCATTGATCGGAAAGTCACCTTCATATGTCCGAAACTCCGCCCACTTCGTGGAAATAATCAAAGATGCTCCCATCCTATCCATCCAGATGGTGAGCTTGGACGTGGTGAGTTTGTTCACCAAGGTACCCACGGAGGAGGCACTCTCAGTAGTCAGAGACCGATTGGCCTCTGTCTCTTCCCTAGAAGAACGGGTCAGTATTCCAGTAGATAATCTGATGGAGATGTTGATTTTCTGTACACAAACAACACACTTCGGAATGGGATCACGCATATATCGACTCGCCATTATCACCAGCAATTTATACAAGGAATATTTTGAGGAAATGGCATTAGAATCTATATCTCTAAAGCCAACTGTATGGTTTAGGTACGTAGATGACACCTAAATACTCTGGCCACACAAGGAATATGTTCAGGTTCTACTGGACCATGTGAACTCAATAAAACCTTCGATAACAGTTCATGATGGAGAAAGAGAGTAACAACACACTCCCATTCCTGGATATTCTCAAACAAGACATCCGTTTACCGTAAACCGACATTTACCGTACAGTACCACAATTTCAACTCCCACCATCCATACAGCGTAAAGAAAGGGATCGTCCGCTGCTTACAACACCGAGCAAAAGTCATAAGTGGCGACCCAGACATTAGATAAAGAATTGGTCAGTATAAATAGTACCCTACAACGTAACAACTACCCTGGGTACATGGCAGCAGCCCCAAAAAACTCGGATAGGTGGGTACAAGAGGCGGACAACAACACCCAGAAAACAGTGTGCCTGCGAAGGGGTTATCAGAGAAAATACAAAGGACCTGCGGTCCATATAACATCAGGACAACCTTCGTAAGCTGGACGACATTTCGCAGGTATCTCTCCCGAGTAAGCCCCCTCCCCCATAGAGGAGAACATGACTAAAGACTGTGTGTACGCTATTCCGTGCAGCTGCGGAAAGGAATATAAAGGGGAGACAGGCCGCCCCCTTAAGGTAAGGCTTCAAGAACACCAGAAAGCTGCAACACGAGGGGAAGTGGAAAAATCAGGCGTGGCTGACCACATATGGATTGAGAAGGGAGATCACTGCCCTCTGTGGGATCAGGTTGAAATCATAGACAAAGAACACCATTGGAAAATTCGTAAACTTAAGGAATCAGTACATATACTAGGCCACAAAAATCTCCTGAGCCGACCAAGCATAGAAATGAATACAATATGGGAAGGAGTGCCAGAGAAAAGCGATAATAACAACAAAAATTGTAATATGAGCTCTGGTAAAAACATGTCATGATAACAGCAAAAATTGCAATATGAGCACTGGAAAAATGGTTGCTGAAGACATTAGGTTTATAATTAGGACACATGGCACAGTGAATAAAGGTGTTAGTTAGATCCAGTGACAGGACCCAAAGAGTGTGAGTTCAATATCCGATTAAGGCAGTGGAGAACTTGGGGAATTAACAGGAGATAACTGACAACTGAAATCCATTAAAACATGGCACGTGGAACTAGAACAGTCTACCCCAGTGAGCGACATTCCAACCACTTGAAGAAGGCCAGAGCGTACAACGGCTGAAACGTTGTAATAAATATGGTGACAAAGATGAAGACAATAGACCGAATAATGTAAATAGGGTACATAATACCTCATCGCAGAAATATAGATAGATAACTTTCTCCTATTTTATGTTCAATTTCCTAATCTCCTATACTAAATTTGTTACAGCCGATGCATACACTGTATTTAAACTGTTTAGTATATACTAATTGCACATCCTGGATTTTTGTAATAGATTCAGAGTATTCATTGCAATTCCAGATTATAGTTTCTCTTTTGGAAAGGTTTATTTTCTGTCCTATTTCCTGGAACTCTTGTTACAGATTTGCAGATTTTTCGTTCAATATCATTCTTATCGCAACTATGAATACTTATATCTTAGACAGGCATAGACTCCCCCTCATCATCAGTACACTGGCCACGAGAGAGAGAAAATTAACATTGATTCGTTTGAGATGTGATATGGAATACTTAAATAATAATCAGTGACCATCTCTTCACACATGTGGTTGTATATGTGCATGGTATATACTATAAAGAGATTAGAGTTGGGTACTCATTTCCTCGTTGTTGCACTCCTGATGAAGTTTGAAATGTTTCAGTATTTGGATCTTTAGACATGTACGATTTTGTGGACAAATATAGTTTCTCTATCAGATCTATATATTCAGTGGAAGTATAGCTTGGACGACGGTTTCTCATGGATGAGAAGAGAAAGTCTCTATTCATGGTGCCGTATGCTTATGAGAGGTCAGCATAACAGGTATACAATTTTCTATTCGAGAGGTATGCAGTTTCATGGAGTTGTTTGATTACATTATTACACCCCTTAACAGAATGAAAATAAAATTAAGTTGATCATAGAACGGTGAGAGCCTTGTCAATACAATATCCATTAGTACTTTCACCATAATGGATCCAATTGAGATATCTCTGTATGTGTGGAATACCTTTGTGTTTCCATAGTGTATTAATATGCTTTGTGATTCGCTTCTGATTCCAGATTTCCTTCATGAAAATGAGAAATTTGTTTTTACATTTGGAGGCTGAGTATGCTATTTTCAAATGTTCAGCGTTAATGTCAAGTGATGCTTCATTCTTTTTTTTATAGTTTTCTTGACTTCTTCATTGCTAGGTTCGTTGATATTTACGTTTGGAGACAGACTTTGTGATACTCGGATGTATAGTGGACTATATTCTATTTCCACCAGGCATATTCAGGGTGAACTGTTAATCGAAGTGTCTTTTTCAGACCTGAAGATTTTCCTGTAAGGATTGTAAGAATACTTTCCTAGATATTTTTTTAATTTTCAAAAATTTTTTTTGACTTTCTCTGTTTCAACACATAACGTTTGACTTTCATTTCTAAAGATATTGGTTTCTCATGTCATTAATTATTTTTTTTTGTTTTTCATTTTCTTTCTTGTTTTGTATATTCTCTTTTATTTTTTCCTATGTTTTTCCTTGTTCCAGAAACAGGTGTATTTTTACAAAGAACATTGTTTCTAACAAGAGTTGAAAATTAAAGAGTATTTTTTCATTGACTGCACATGCCAAGTATTCCAAACTGTAAATGTATTTTTGCAAATTAGTAAAACTATTAAACCAATCGGAGTTGTGTTTCTAAATTATAGACGCGCACCATAAAATTTTCATTGGTTCAAATATTTTTTGTTATTGCTATTTGCATTCGCATTTATATGTTCATACTGGGTGCCTGGTATGTTTATATTTTGCATTCGCACTTATATGTTCATACCGGGTGCCTGGTAGTAACCAGTGAACATTAAGTGATACCAAAAAAAAAACTGATTATCACTAGAGTGTTGATCCAATGATTTATTCCAAGTGCTATCATTTGGATAGTTTCGATTCTTCCTCCTACACCCAGATCTTCCAACCTCTTCACTAAGTTCTTTATGATCTTCCCATTGCTCCAATAATGATAGACCCGACTCTCATGTTCAATCATTTTTTCAATTCTCTTTTAAGTTTTAGATATTTGTGTAGCATTCAGAGTTTACTTACTTTTACTCTTTGATTTCATGGAACAGTGAAATCTCCTCTCAGACAATTCTCACCCTTTACGATAATTCTTCTCATTGATCAGTTTAAAACTCAAAGTTTAAGAGAATTTTGTTTTAGATTCTAATCATTTGTACGGTTCCCAAGAGATCACCCATCCCATCTGGCCATGCCTATTTTTGTATTCTTTCTCATCCAGCTTACTGCATTCACTTCTTATATGCTTGACAGTCTCAGTTTGCTTTTCACGCAGTCTGTATTTGTTATTACCCTGTGTCTTGTCTATAAAATGGATTAATAAGAATTAACTTTCTTTATCCTGTTTTTGCATTTATGTCCATGCCATTTCACATTCCTGGAACTTCTCTTTAAATGATCTTTCAGTTGCTTTTCTTGTTATTTTCTATTTGTTCTTTCAGAATCCCACTTCCCGTTAGTTTTATTGTAGTTTTTTTTTTTTTTTTTGCTACTGTAATACAGTTTTCATTACACCTTCTATTCAACTTCTCTAATGGCAGAGTTAATGCAATCTGAAGCATTAAGGAGCCTTTTTCCTACCTCTTTTATTTCAACATGTTTTATCGACGTCATCTTTTAAGTGAAAGACATCATACAATAATTTCCATCCAACTTACTCCGTTCTTCTCTTGTCCATGTATTTATCTGTTTGATTAACTTGTTTAATTTATTTTCTAATATTTTACCGACTTCTTTTTTCCGTTGTTATTTTTCAAGTAGTCATGATAATGTTACTACACCGGTAAAATTATTGCTTTTATTATACAAGAGATGCAATGTTTGATACTGTACTGGAAAAGTTATGCTGGATTTAGATTTGAATGTTTAAATGACGGGTTTTTCTTCTGAACTGTGCCACTGAAATTTGTAATTCATTATCCTCAAATTTGCAACAAACTTCCTTTCTATTGTCTCTTGACTTTAACCCAACTTTAGTTTTCCTTGTCCCTGCTTCTTTTGTGAGGAATATCGAAACCAGAAAGAACAATTGTTACTTGATCATTTTTTAATCTCTTTTTCAAAGTCCTGCTATTTGTTTATTTAATGTTTTCACCTTTTCTTTTTTTTTTTCACTTACATGTCAAAGATTTAACATTTTTTTTCTTTGATTTTTCTTATTTGCGATTCTGGTATGTACAAAATTCAGAACAGGACTGTTTTACCATCTGTAAAACATTGCATGGCTTCCGTTGAATGATATGCATATTCTTTTCGTGTTGTTCTTTTTCAACCAATCACTGCGTCGATTTTAGTTTTTTCGGAGCTAAGTTTTTTAACACCTCCTTCAAGTTGATGTAGGTTTTTCTTTTCTCTCTCTCTCTCTCTCTCTCTCTCTCTCTCTCTCTCTTGTCCCTTCTCTTTTTCTCAGTTTCCTATTGTCTTTACTTGCTTTTTCTCCCATTTTACTTCCTTATTCATATATTTTCCTTTTTCTATTTCCCCTCCTCCTCCTTTCTTATTACATTCATCGTCTTTCTTCTTATTCTCTTTTTCATATTTCCTGTTACAATTAAACAAATTTATCCAATCTTTGTCTGGATTTTACTAACAATAAGCAAACCATGAATTAGAAGTTTTGAAGATCTCATTAAAAGGACAATGTGTAAAATTCTAATTCGAGAAAGTATTTTGCAGGTACCTACCTAACCAGCACGCACAAGTATATCTATTGGTGTCATGAACATATATTTAAATGTCCCTTCAGATCATAAAGGATCATGGCTCTCCAGTTTTCTTTATTATGCTATTAGAAATTGCCATTACTTCTTAGGAACGATAGTGAAGTGGATTTCTGTTGTCTTCTCCATGATTCTTCTTTCCTATGGACTGGTTGCCATCAAAGGCTACAGAGTCTAGTCTACTTCGTTATTTAACGCATATGTAACTAATATCGAGTATAGTAAAAGAAAAAAAAATGAGGGATTTATGCCTTTCCCAAATACATAAGTGGGAAAATAACTGTTACAGCTGGATTTTAAATTCCGCTCGCTGATAACCGATTCTCTACATTTACATAGATCTGACTTTTTTTCTTTTTTTTTTTACTGATTTTAGCACGCGTTTGCTGTTTAATATTTTATTTATCGTTAAATAGATAATCATAAGTGAATTGATCGCTATATTTGTTCATTGCAATGAAAAAGCATATTCCTTGGTACAAATGTAAGTTAACGCGTCGCTGGTTTGTACAAGACATGTGATGCCGACTGGTTAAAAGATAAAAATTGGCTTAAACGAAGAAGGAAATTAGTTGAAAATGAAAATCCCTAAGAACTGAAGTCGTTTATTTCTCTATTTATCTTTCTCAATAAAAAAAAGTAATTGCTTTACTCAAACATGTAGGAAAAAAGGGCAATGCAATAAGCAGAACAGGGTGTCAGTAAGTCATCGAATCACTAGAATTGCGAAGAGGAGAAAAGTCAGAACCATCCATTATTGAAAACAGGCGAGTAATGAGAAGAATTGCTGTTACTCTATTGCATGCTACCAGTTACTTCTGAGTAAGAAAACGCAAAGAATAATAATGATAATAATAATTGGATGAATGGAGCCTGGTTAAAGCGATTCACGATTATGCAAGAGAACGATTATTACAGTAGTTAGGCAAATGTCTGAAAAAAACAACAATCTCCTAATGGCTGACGGGTGAAAAATTTACCTTAATCCCAAATTATAACAAAATTGAGACAATTTTAAGCAGGAAATCAGAAAAAAAGAAAAGATGCTGGTAAAGAATTAAAGGATTTAACGATGATGTGTATGGTGTTCTAATTCTTAATAACCGATTCTCTCCTACTTTATGTCCTAATCCTTTTGGCTATTAGCTTTATCTTCAGTCGTTAACCTCAGTACATGTAGCCAAGGAAGCACTTCCGTACCCCACTTCTGTGAACGTCATTTTAGTAAATAGTTTGCGTGGACAGCTATGAACTCCATCAATAGTAACGCTGGGTTTTTTTTGGGTTTTTTTATGTTCCAGCAGTTCACGAAGTAAATCGAAAACAAAAGACCGGATCTGAGAAAATTGTAGAACGAAAAAGTAACAGTTATACCAAGAGTTATTGGATCACTAGGAACAGTCCCGATGATTCTGGATATCGCTGGTGGTCAAAAGGGGGTGCGGGACCTTCCAGACGACAGTATTACTGAATACAGTTCGAATTTTTCTTAGAAAGTGTGAAAAATGATCACCATTCACCAGTTACTATTGTTAGAGACAATCAGTGAGTGGATGATGATGATGATGATCATTATCATCATGATGAAGAAAAATAAATAAGAAAGAAAAACAAAGATGAAAATCAAAAAAGAAAAAACTGAAAGGAAAACCAAAATGGAATATTAAAACTTCGAATTCTAACATTTATCAAAAAGCAATTCGATTTCCTTTAAAGAAAACATTATTAAATCTTCATTGTAAAATCTTCCAAATTCGGAATTAAAATTTAGTCTGCTATGTCCGTCACTTGTACCTTTTTTTTAAAATTAAATTGCGGTATTACAAATATTCTTATAATTACTCTCATTCTTTGTAAATAACGCTTTTTAAAACACCAGAAATAGTTATCGATACAATACAATTTTCGTAGTTCAAATGTTATACAAGAGCCGTATAATTGTCTACTTTGATCTTCCTACCGACTTTCGTATTTTACAATATGGATTAGGAGAGATCTATCTATCGATCTCTTGTCTCTTTACTTAACATCATTCCTTTTTTCTTCCTTCATTTCGTCCTTCTATTCTTCAAATCTCACTCTTTTGGTCTTTTCTTTTTGATACCCATTTCTTTCATTTACTTACATTATATCTTTCATTTTTTCGTTCACACTCCTTTTTTTTTCTATTGGTTCCATAATCTTTTCTCTTTTCTTTATTCCCATTTTCTTCTTTCCTGTTATTTTTCTTTTTGTTTTGTCCTGCGCCGTTTCTCTTTTTCTCTTCCTTCCTGTTCTTATCCCGCGTCCAGTGTATTCAGAGTTTTTTTTTTTTTTTAACTCATGTTAGCAGATATTCTGAATAAAGACTTCTGTTCATAAGAGGGATGCGGACGTGCCACACTTTTTTCAGCATTCACATTAACAATCAACACTTCCGGATCTTTCTGCACGTCAACATCAAATAATTTTCCATGCTATGGCATTATGCTTTTCAGCCGTAACAAGTAATTAGAAAGAAATGAAGAAAAATTCTTACCCACTGTTTATATTTCTCCATCCTCTATTGTAAATTCTATGAAAAATGTTCTTTACGCTCAACCACTATGCCACTCAAGCACTTTCTGTAAGTTTATATCAAACTGGTACCTTTCAGCTTTTGTTGCTGCGTCAAGAAAATGCTTTCCCACATTCAAGTACAATGGTATCAACTTGTAGCAGAAAGGAATTTTACATTGATATTCAAGGATCATCAAATAAAATGTGTTTTATTTACTTCGGAAAATAAAATTAAGAGAAAGTAATGGGAGGAAAAAGAATAACTTTTTTTTCCATAGAAAACCCTTCTGACGACCTGCAAGAGTCATTAAATTATCAAAATTGATACAAACGCTGGATCATTTTTGTATATATTTCCCTTTTTATAATTGAGTTGAAGAAAATTAGGCTGCGTCTTCAAAATGTAAAATAATTGCTAATTTATAATTGTTGGGATGTCGTTAATCACAGATTTATTCTCATAAGCATTTTTTGAGGAATCAATTTTTATTAAAATCTTATTTTATGGTATTCTTATAGAATTTTTGGATAGAAAATAAAGGCACTCAACGTATTTTACTGAACCTTTTGACCAAAGATGCGGCCAAATGCGTTTTGGTCACAGCAGCCATCGTAGTAAAATGTGATCCAGTCTTGCAAATCAGTGAGGGCCCAACGCCAAACTTGACGTCAGTGGAAAACAGAATTACGCAGTAAGTGTGGACGAAATTTGTTATGTTGCAGACGAAGAAGGATGTACTCCAAGTGGTCAATAATGATGTAGCCAGAGCTAATAGTCGGCTGCGAATTAGGAAGTATATTTTGCCAGCAATTCCGTTTATCCGCGACTCGTTCATTAATACTAAATACAAGGTACGTGTATCTTGCCTTTTCTTGGTCACTCGGCTTAGCAGAGATGGTGAACAGAATATAGAAGCCTCATTATTGCGTTCATAAATCTTGGAACATCTATTTCATTTCTATGCATAGTTAAGACGCATTTTATTGAACATTCAGCAAGGGTTCTATGCATATATACACACACGGACATGGTTTCTTCTGTGGCGTCTCTACGCATCATAGAGATCAACAATTCCTATCTAAATATTATAACTTGAAAAATATATATATATGTGCTGTAATACTGGCTCAATTAAAATATATACTTATATATTATATATATATATATATATACACTTATGTATATATTTACTTATATATACTCATATATATAAATATATATACTTATATATATATATATATATATATTAACATATATATATTATATATACATAAATTCTACATACACACACACAAACACACACACATATATATACATATATACATATATATATTCACACATATATATACACACACACACATATATACACACACATTTTTCTATATATATATATATATGTGTGTGTGTGTGTGTGTGTGTGTGTGTGTGTGTGGTTGCCAACTCGTATCCGAGTATGCCCATTACTACATTTCTTTTTGGAGAAAATTTACTGATGTAGCCCAACTGTATGTCTACGGGTTCATAGTCAATTGCCATCCTCTGTCGGTGCGCTCTCAAGTGGATTCTTGGATCAGCCACCGAGAAACACACTCTACCACAATCTGTACACGTCAGATCGAGCTGGTGTCTTTGAACTTGGTGTAGGAAGTTCAACGGAAAGCCTTTACGCACATCTCTTTAAAGCGCTGCGCGCCTCTTTTCCTCCTCAAAGTGACACCTTCCACTCTGAGAAGCCTCATTCCAATTATTGCGATCAGATGCACATTCTTCCCCAGTGCTCACAAAGAATATTGCATTTCTTCAGCGCATCCTTGATGCAGCCCTTACAGTTATGTTTGACGGCATTTCTCTTCCCTCTAACAAACATTTATCAGGTAATGCCAAGTATAAGATGTAAGCAGTATTAGTGGAATCTCTCAAGCCTTTTCATTTATCTCCGGTAAACCACCCACGCCTCGAAAGCCTAAAGAAGTGCTATAAGCACACACATGCACAATGAACCTTTAGCTTTGTACTCACAAAAAGTCCGTTCTGGCGTTTATTCAGCTTTCCAAAAGCGTTGATAGCTTTTTGTATGCAGTTTGAAATTACCACATCAAGATCACAGAACATGTTCAACGTGCTCCCAAGTTAAACAACTTTCCTGTTGAACGATAGTGCATGTAAATACCAAGGTTGCAGTTCTTAAAGGCCTGTTCAAAATCGATAGAGAAGTACAGGGCAAATAGGACTGAAGCCGGAATGTCGCCCTGCTTAACTCAATTCTCAAATGTCACCGGCTCAGAGAGCTTTCCACCAACATTAGTCCATTCCTTAATATCATCATGAAACAAGCAAAGAAGGGAAACAAACTTTTCGAGACATCCCAGCTACCCTAAAATATTCTACAAAGCCTTCCGATTTACGGTGTCAAATGCCTTTGTCAAGTCCACAAATATCTGGTAGAGATCCATATTCTGCTCGACACATTTTCTTGTAGTTGTCTGGCTGTGAAAATCATATCTACCGTGCCACGTTCAGCCCTAAAGCTCGACTGTGACTCCGTAAGAGCTTCATTAGCAATGTGGTGCAACAAGCGATTTAGCAGAACTCCACAAAGAACCTTGTCACAACAGCGATATGCCTCGATAATTTCCACAGTCTTCCCCTCCCCATTGTCCTTGTACAAAGCAACCTTGACACCGTCTTTCCAGTCATCGGGAACACTGTTATTACTAACAGTAACAACGAATGAAGCCGATGCAAAAGACTTTCTCCTCCGTGCTTAAAAATTTCGGCATGCAGCCCATCCATTCCAGGCGATTTTCCACCATTAATATTTCTGACAGGATTTTCAACCTCCTCAAACGTTGAAGGCTCTGCGAGAAATTCTTTAACAGGCTTTTAAGTTATAGACCAGATAAGCTCTTCGTCAACCTCTTTCTTGCCTATTGAAAAGCTCGTCAAAATATTAAAGACATCTCAACAGAATATCATCGGGATGTCGAAGAAGTTTTTTCCATCTTTAATCCTTAGAGGAGCAACAGGTGAAGTAGAAGGCCCGTAAACGTCACGAAGAAGGTTGTAAATGGCCTTCACATCCGACGCAAGGTGTATTTCATCAGCTTTGTCACTGGTATAATCATAAATCTTCTTTTAAGCTAGTAAATCTTAGATACTCCGCCAAACTTGCTACCCATATGTGGAATCTAAAAGAAATAAACAGGGACCCGTTTGTAAGATGAAAAATTTAAAAAAAAAAGGTAAAACAATACACTAATCATACCTGCATTTGCTACCTTGCTTTGTCAACATGAGAAATTAGCGATTATGACATTTCCAGATCTCAAAACCTTTTAAACCAGAGACCTGAAATCTTAAGTCCTTGCGTTCATATCAAAAAATTTTATTAAGTGACTAATAGGCCGGATAAAAAAATAAATTTAAACCCCAAATATTATTTTTGCAATACGTTTGCTTCCTCCTATCTGTCCCTATATTTACAAGACACCATTTCTTAAATTTACGTTACACTTGCTTTTCTATTCTTTATACCTTTTCAATACACTTGCTTTTCATTTTTTTTCTTGTTTTCGTTACACTTCCTGTCGTTGTGACTTATTTGTCCTGTATTTGGTATTTTCATTTACATGGTCTTATCTTTATGACTAACCCAAAAATTCTTTTTTCAATGTTTGTTTAAATTAATCAATTAAAAGCTTAAAATTTTCACTTGCTTGTTGACAAACTATATTTTCTAATTAAATGTAAATGTTTCGCAAATATATTTTAAATAAAGTAACAGTATTTTATGTATTTTTTTAACCCTTTTGTATCTGGTTTTAAATTTTGACCAGGGCTGTATATACTTATATATATTATTATAATTATATATATATATATATATATATATATATATATATATATATATATATATATATATATAATGTACACCCTAATGTACAAGATTAAAAATAAATCTAGCCGCATTCCTCTAGTAACCACTTTCAACCCCACTCTATCTCAAATAATCAAACGTCGCTGGGAAATACTACATCTCAAACCAGACCTAAAAAATTGTTTAAGGAACCCAGCCTTCTTGCATATCGTAGACCTAAGAACCTAAAAGAAATCATAGGTAGTAACCACATTTCAGGGGACAAGGTAATCCGTAATAAACTAAGAACAAAAACAACAGGATTTTCCCAACCATGTAACAACAAAAGAAGTTT
This sequence comes from Acanthosepion pharaonis, assembly GCA_903632075.3. Lineage (NCBI taxonomy): Eukaryota > Metazoa > Mollusca > Cephalopoda > Sepiida > Sepiidae > Acanthosepion > Acanthosepion pharaonis. The sequence goes on along the minus strand of CAHIKZ030003744.1, from coordinate 213,020 downwards.
ATGCTGCAACCATATTAAACACACGAATTCATTCACTAGCTCAATCACTAAACCTACCTTCAAAATCTACCACGATTCTAACTGTAGAAGTCATAACATAATTTACCTTCTAGAATGTACACTATGCCAGAAACAATATGTAGGAAAATCTGAATGGCCCTTTCACTACAGAATTAATAATTATCGCAATCGAATTAAGTCGACTCCCCATGAAAAATTATTACCTGTAGAACAACATTTCCGCCTGGAAAACCACGATTTCAAAACCCATGCCAAATTCACTATAATTGAGAGAATAGAAAAGTTCAGAGCAGATAACATTAGAAAGATTTTAGAATTCCATGAAAATAAGGGGATACAACGTCTAAAAACACAATATCCAGCCGGGCTAAACCATAAATTTAACAATATAGATAGTACTAATATATAACTTTACAAATCAAAACCTACCCACATTTCTCACCCACACAAGACAGACATGCTTACGGAGGTGTTAAGGCCTCACACTTATACACACACCCACACGAATATACACACTTACATCCATCATACTCACTCACTCCCTAATGAGCCAAATGATAACACACACCGACAGCAATAACTTACACATATCATACTCACTCACTCCATAAGAACCAAATAACACACACACACACACTTAACAGAGACACATCCCCTCTCCAGGACCAATAAAACTGTCAAACTGACCAGGGGAATTCAGAGCAGCATGGATCCATCCAGCTCTTATCTCAAATAACAACTTGACTGTTTGACCAACACAAAGAATGTTAAAAGATTCATGTTAAAAAGATAAAAAAATAAAAAAACAAATGAAAACTACAGACAAAAGTTCATTTTCTCCATCAAGACATTAATTTCTGTAGTTTACTGCTACCAGTAAGCAGAAATATTTCTTCTCCCGATGATGGCCATGTTGGCCAAAACTAGTCGAGGAATCTAAATGAAATAATGATAAAAAAAACGAAAGAATATTAATCTACAACCCAGTGTGTCTGAAGATTTTGATTTTTAATATTTTTTTATTGTTCAAAAAAAAAAAAAAAATATATATATATATATATATATATATATATATATATATATATATATATATATATATATATATATATTAAAAAGAAGAGAAGAGAGGTGCCGCAAACGTTTTTGGTTGTAATGTGGATTTTTTTAGAAAAAATATTATGCTTTATTTTCCATAATTTTACTACACGAGTTTCTGGTCTCGCGACCGTCTTCAGGTAAAAGGCGGCGATTTCCACATATTATTAAAAATAATTAATTTTTTCCTTATGTTTTTCAATGTTAAATATTCTCGATATGAGACATTCTCTGTTTTGTGTTAGTAATCCGAATGTCTTTCTTGAATTGGCAATGAAGAGTTCTGCGCGAAGGAAGACAGTCGCGATACCAGAAACCGGTGTAGTAAAATCCACATTACAACCAAAAAACGTTTGTGGCACCTCTCTTCTCTTCTTTTTTAATATACAAACTTTTCTCTCGTTAGAACCACTACAACCTCTTTCTTTTTATATATATATATATATATATATATATATATATATATATATATATATATATATATATATATATATATATATATATATATATATATATATATATATATATATATATATATATATATATATATATATATATATATATATATATATATATATTATATGTATATATTCATATATATATATATATATATATATATATATATATATATATATATATATATATATATATATATATATATTTTTTTTTAAGCGTTTCACCCCAAGCAAGGCGAAAAGCCACTAGGACGCAAGGGGTTACAAAAATTTGGAGCAAGCTCAGATAGGAGTGATAGAAGAAAGGATAGTGGATAGAACAAGGCAACTGGAGATGTCGATTGACATTACACTGTAATAGCTGGAGATTATAGCTCTCAGGGAAACTGGAATAGGGAAGGGAGTTCCACAGGCGAGAGGTGCGAGACATGAAGCTATTGGGGTAGAAGAGACGGCAACATTTAGGAGTTTCGACAGTGAAAGGGTGAGAGCGGAATGCCAGCCTCGTAGGGCGCTTGAACTCATGAAGTCTGGGAACCAGCGAATGCAGCTCCTCTAAGCAATTGCCATGAAAGTATTTGTAAAACAGACAGAGAGAGGCGACGGCGCGTCTGTGAGAAAGTGACTGTAGAAGAGATGCCAGAGCAGGGCCAATTATATTGCATATCCGCATAGGCTCCCTATCAAGAACCCCGAGGCAAACAGAAGGCGGTCCAGACCATATATGGCAGCAATACTCCATGCAAGGGCGAATTGTTGATTTGTAGATCTGGAGGATCTACAAATCAACAATGAGGACAATGATAGAAGGCGTGCTAAGCCGTTTCTTCTAAACCATGGTCGCACCGATAACAGTCGGGCAAATCTGCCCAGCTCCGATGTCGCACGTTACAAATCAGTAAGACAAGACAAGAAAGGGCTGAAGAAGAATTGGCCCGACGTACGATCAAAGGTCGAACGGCGGTTCGGACTTATCTTCGACGGCGTGTGCCACTTAGTTTCTTTCATATTTTGCACTCACGCTGCAGTATTTTGAATTTACATATATTTTAATCGTTAATTTACATGTTTTAGATGCACTCCAAATGTTCCACCATATTAATTATCTATTCATACCAATTTTGATACAATAATTTTGCCAACATTGGTCCCTGAAGAAGTTCTGGCCGAAAGGCGTCTTGATTCAAAAAGAAAAAAATGAGCACTAACCAGTATTTGTTTGGAACAATATATATACTTATATAAATATACATATATATATACGTATATATATACATGTATATATATATATATACATATGGATATATGTATACATGTATATACATATTTACTTATATAAATATATATACATGTATACACACACACATATATATATATATATATATATATATATATATATATATATATATATATATGATAACAGATGGCCACTCGTATTCGAGGATATCCGTTTACTAGGGCGCCTACCCAATCCCTATTGCAGACGCTCGCTCAGGCACATTTGTGTTTGTTCAACACCCACAGAACCCACATGTGGTTTATACTGCAACTATGCTGAATAGACCTTAGTTAGAGAGCGTGTTATTTAGCGTGATGAAAAATCTGAACAAGGCCAACACGCGAACGTTCTAACCAGTAGGTCCGCGCGCCCATTTATATATATATATATATATATATATATATATATATATATATATATATATATATATATACTGATATACTCATATATACACGTATATAAATGCATATATTTATATATATATTTGTATTTATATATATACTTATATATATATACTTTTATATATACGTATATATATATATGTGTGTGTGTGTGTGTGTGTGTATGTGTGTATTCATATATATAGCAAAGTTGCAATAAATATCTGTAGGTGTTGAGCAAATACAAATGCGTGCGTCTGCAATAGGGATTGGCTAGCCGCCCTAGTATATCGTGTATCCTCGAATACGAGTTGATAGCTATATATATATATATATATATATATGTGTGTGTGTGTGTGTGTGTGTGTGTGTGTGTGTGTGTGTGTTTAAGCAGCAAATACTCTTTTTGGCATTGTACAAATTCCAGACATTTTATCTGATACTTTTTAACAAAATCCGTTCATACTCACGAATAACCCCCCGTGTATTGATATTAAAGGATGAGATTAATGTTCTGTAGCTGTTTACATTTCTTTTAGTTTCATTTCCCGAGTACTTTCGATCTTCTTCCACGATCATCTTCGGGGGTGCAATTATTACAAGAAAGAGACACAGATGTGCTCTTTTTTTCAATTAGAGCTGTTTAATAAAGGTCTTATTATCAGTCTTCAGGAGGTTGGATAGGCCTTTTGGAGAATTGGTATGAATTTTGGTTCTTGGGTGTTGATAACTGCCGTGAAATGAATATTCCTACAGATTCATAAATCTAATGTAAACCATTAGAAATCGTTAACTTGCAACAGGAATATGAGAACCTGTACCGCTAGTCTTCCATATCTGTCTATATTTCTGAGATGAGGTATTATGTACACTATTTACATTATTCTGACTATTGTCCTCATCTTTGTTGCCATATTTATTACAACGTTTCGGTCGTTGTACGCTCCGGCCTTCTTCAGCTGGTTGGAATGTCGAACTGAACCCTTTATTTCGCTCACTGGGGTAGACTGTTCTAGTTCCACGTGCCATGTTTAATGGATGTCAGTTATCAGTTATCTCCTGTTAATTCCCCTCTCCAAGTTCTCCACTGCCTTAACCAGGTATTGAACACACACTCTTTGGGTCCTGTCACTGGATCTAGCTAACGCCTTTATCCACTGTGCCATGTGTCCTAGTCTTCTACTCACGCTACAACACCACCTTGCACGTTTCCAACTGGTAGGTCGAATAGTGATTTTCTTGTGTTCACTGATGAGCAGTTTCTGTCTTCATGCATGTGACCAATTGTGCGTGCCCATGCCACAAAGGCCCACCCCAGTCATCTTGCTGTAAATTATAGTAATTTACAACTCTCGCTTGCTTTTCATGTTTGTGAAGGAAACTTTCAAGCGTGCCATTTACGTTCCGAAATTGGTTTGACTCGTTCTGCTGCAATTCTTTTTACAAGATTATGTTCTGTTCTAATAGAATCAGGCCCGCCTATACGATTCCCATGCTACTCAACATGTTCTGCAAGATATTCTACAATTTCCTTGGTTGGCACGATCGTCAAACTTGTCTCCAGTTAAATATGTATGCGTCATGATAGAACGATGCCTGACTCGTTCAGTTAACACATTTACAACTCTTGCTGTCAACAGGAACAAGAGGCTTGAAATAATATATCGCAAGATGTTATTCACCATCTGTATGTTCAAATGCATACATTGTTATGAGTGTTATATATAGGTTCGTGTTAACACTCAATATATTCATATTGATAACCCCTTATTTTCTGACATGCGGATGAATTGACTTGTATATGTGATCATTTATTGTAATCCAATTGCATTGCATGTACATCTAATCATGAGTAAATTAAAAAACCTTCGAAATGTTGCATTTTTATCTTCTGTCAGCTTTTTTAACATGTCCGTAATGGCCATCAATCTGGTCTGAATTGATTTTGATACTCATTTGCTGTCCAATGTTCTGGCCTTGTGCCAGCCTGAGCTAAACTTAGTAAATGACTGTGTTCGATATTAACCATGAAGAGTACGGACAAACCATTAAGAATGATTTCCGATGTCAAATGTCATCTGGTGAGTCTCTAACAATAACAATAAACTAGTCTCACATGATGTTAAATTCAATGTTGAGCGCTCCACAGATTTGACAATCACTTGACTTACTTTAGTCTGGCACAAGGTCGCACTAAGGAAGAACTCATAAATCAGTATTGATAATTGCGTCCATTATGCGATCTAAACAAACTCTAAATCTTCACACTAAATTTCAGTATACTGAAATACTAAATACAGTTCTATAAAGGTCATTTCACTTTTTCGTTCCGTTAAAGAATCGTTCAGAATTCTTTTATAAGTTTTATCGTTGTTTACATTCTTTTTTTGTTTTTCATATAACATAAAGCTTATCATGACTAACCCTAAATCGATCGCATTTCAGGTTTGCTTTTCCCAGCTTCCAGCTACATGTGAGAAATCGAAACTAAATATTGTAGTGAATTTTGATTTTCCCAGAAGGAATTACATTCCTTAATGCAATACAGATTAGAACATGACGCAAAGGATTCGAATGGAATGTCCCAGGATGATGAAATTATGGAAATTGAAATAATAAACAATTTGTCTGTCAAGATTACTGAGAAATGTTATATATTGAAAGCCCTTATGAGAAAGAGGTGAAGACAGTTCATATAAGCCAATTCAAATCAACCTGCAATTTTCTATCAGCTCATCTATCTATATCTATTTGTCGACAATTATCAATATTTCTGTTTAGAAAAACTTATTTTATCTCTCGCTCCGTTGCACAATCTAAATATAGACATCTTCTCTTCGATGTAATACTAATAGTGAAGTAAAGCTCTGACTACTCGCCCCAACCCGTCTCGATAAATCTTCAAATCTTAATTTCTCTGTTGTTGCTTTAAGTTTAATTATTAACTTTCAATGAATTAATAGCATGAAATTGTATACGCATTCTGTGTGAGTCTTTCAAAACGACTCAGTTTTACTTCTTTTTCTTTGTTTTTGCTGCTAAACTATGATTTGGTCTGTAGTATTTTTGGTTAACAGTGGGTGCTGCACAAATACATTCGCATAGTATCATTTATATTTGTTTCTTTATACAGTTTTTGGCAATCTGTCCGTTTTTCAAAGTTGTGCTGTTAGAGACTTTCGTTAAAATTGCAAAACGTTGTTGGGCTAACGAAGGCAAATATGAAAGTAGGTCAGATGTTTATTCCAGTTCAAGTCCACTTTTGCCATGATGCGTACTGAGGAAACGCGGAGATCCTCACACCAGAAAAGTTTCACTGTAATAATTATTATGTCCAACTTACTGTTGAATATATTTTTGTGAAAAAGAAATTTTTAAAACTAAATAGATTTAGTGTTCAGTAAAATGACTTCTAAAAAAATAGAAATATTTGTCAGTTAATAACCAAATCTGTCCTTCAATTTTATGCTGACTTTCTAGCAGACATTTCTCTTGTGCAGACGACACATAGAATATATAAAAAAGGCTCGTTTCTTGATGTTACGTTTTAAATGAGGGGATTTGCATTTGAAACATCTCAATACTTCAGCGGAAATAAACATGTTAAGTTAGTACTCCAGGGCCGTTAAAGCTTTTAACAGGTTGATTGAAAAAACTCTTTCTATTAATAATAAATAAGCTTTTATGACGGCTCAAACATATTCGCCATAGTTTTTATCTTCTGACTACATTTTCCTGCATCTTTTCTTAAACATGGCCGTTGCAAAATGTCAGAAAGAATCGACAAAAGATGTTTTTTCTCAATGAATCTTTTCATTTCTGGAAAATAAAGTAATCAATCTTATATAAAAATGTAAATCGATAAGTAATAGTTTTTTATGTTTGTATCAGTAGAAAATATGATTTTATTCCATTCTATAAAAATGCTACGGTAAATTTCCACTGGGTTTTTGATATTATTTCAAGAATATTATATTTGCATTACAAGATTAAAATAGAATGGTTATTAAAGTTATTACACAAACTAGTTTTAGCACCAATTTATATAGTCGAAGGAATAATAAGATTGTATGAAATTTGGCATGACTGACTCTTCACCGGACTTGAACACCGGTTGAGTCATGTCTGCCTATGAGGTTTTTTCTCGTTGTTTCTAATCAGGAGAAATGAATGAAAACATGGAGTGAGAGAAAGAGGGATAAAAAGATACCGAAAGACCTAAATTAAACAAGAAAATCTAGCAATCGACTTGGCAATATTTCTGCTTGCAGAAGCTTGCCTATCAATTGAGATATAACAATATAATATTACCTTGTTGTGCAGATTTCAAACACACAATGGCTTTAATGGGCGCCTTACTAAAACTAATTTAATAAGAACCGCCAATGAAAACCTTTCAACTGCATTACTCGCCTTGTTAGTCGCTTGCTATTGCCTGTCTTTGTGTTTATAGCATTGGAATAAGAACAAATAGGTGTGAAAATTTTACGTCCCTTAAGCATAAAGACATTTTACAGGTCCTTAAAGGAATTCTCTACAAAGCCATTGAATATCGGATATTTAGCAAATATTCAGTTGTCTGAGCCGTAATTTTAAATACGAACCAAAAAAATATCAATTTTTTAAATCGTTGAATTTTATTTTTGAAGAATTGAAATCCCAAAGTAAAAGCTGAAACAGTAAATGAAATCTGTCTTCAAGTTTGGATTTCATTCAATCATGTAAAACTAATTTTTTTTACAAATATATTTTTTAATGAAAGCAATTTATTTCTCAGCTTCGATGTTTCATCTTTTTGGTATAAAATAATGCTCAGAATACTGTATAAAACTTTGTAGACACACTGGAAAATGAAGCTACTCATCTGAATAATAATGGAGCAATATCAGTTATTCTTTATAGAATATCATAGTCAGCTTAATGATGTCAGAGAATGTGTTGATTAAAACGTTTTCATTAAAAATAGTAAAGAATCTTAATTATTTATGAAAAAATATTTTCTATTGTCAAATTCTTGGTAATTAGGTAATTCTTCAAGAACAGAGGCTACTGAAGAAACATTGTTCTAAAGAAACGTTCACCTCCATTTATTGTTTTGGAACTGGAAATAGTTTTATTATATTTATTGAAGCTAAAAAAACAAGTGAAAATTTCACATTTTTTTATTTTAATATTCCGATGAATCCTAATTCTTAAGTTAATGGCGAATTCTGCGACAATAAAATATCCATAGAATTTCCCCTATCGCATCATTAAATATTTGAGCTTAACAAATTTAACAAAATATTGTAATAACAATCCTAAATATGGATGCTAGTCATTATTTTAAGAAATATAAAAATTTGAAATTAACAACTTTTTCTACTTCACTGAAACAGATGTTAAACACTTCTCTCTTCTCCTCTTTTTTCTTTCCTTTTCTCTTTTCTCTTTCTCTTTGAAATCAAGTAGTATCTTTCCACGCGACCAAAACGGAATAATCCATTATTTATTAGGTATTGGCAGGAGACATTACACACTTCTTTCTAGACAAATCCCAGTGTTACAAACATTTCTCTTAATATTAATTTAAAAATAATTCAGCAGACGATGTTATTTTATTTATTGTAACTGAATGTTTTTTGACGATTGCCTTACTCAGTTTACGTCGTTCGATACTGTGCATCTGAAAAATGCCGCTTTTATCGCGGTCGCCACTATTTTCGGCCTTTTGATTGAGATAAAAGAGTAATATCTGTTCTTATTGACTTAATCTGATCCTCTTCATTCTCTGAAACCAAGTATTGTCTTTTGATCGTAATGAACTCTTACATTATGTTTGTGTTCAACTTTCGTTACCCTCAGAAATGTTTCTTAAGCATGCCTTGGATAGGACAGATTTCCTTTTCAGTTCAATTTCATTGCAGAATTTACCCATTCTCTTAGAGATGCAATGCAACACAATATATATTTTTTCTAAATTAAAACCTACACATCTTCGCGTAAATACAAACATTTCCCAGTTCTGTTACAGGTGTTCCAACTATCTATACACGATTAGTGCAAGATGGGACTACTGCTAGAGAGACGGAATATCAAGAACCAAGTATACTTCCATCGTAGATATCTGGTCAGAGATTTGGTGGTATATTAAAAAAGGTTCAAATTGATTATTTAGTTTTTCATTCATTTCTCCTTGAATTTTTCCTGTCTCGGTGAAAATGTTAAATCAAATGGTATTACCGAAATCAGCACAAAAAAAATTGAATTTGAAATAAGTTACAATAAAGTTGTGAATTGAGAAGGACCGAACTCTGCAGTGACATCTAAAGTTTGTTTCAATTCCTATTCTAAATTAATGCCATATTCTCATTCGTTTCAATAATCTTCAATCTGTTTCACTTTTATTTTTTCAAAAATTACTGCTACTTTTTAATTCTGCCTACAAAAATTCTCAAACTCATCACACTTCACATCGTTTTCATTAGAATATGCGCTAGTGCTACATTGACAAGTTGTCATCAATATTTCTTTCTTTCTTAATATCATTTTCACTAGCGGCAATATGGAACAGCAAATATTTTATCTTTTGCCTTCATTAATAGGTGTTTGTATAATTTGCTTTCACAAATAAAAATTGTGAATAAAGACAAACTAGAAAACAATATAAGTGAAGGAAAACACGTCGACATTCCAATAAACATTAACAAGCAATGGAGAAGACTAATAATCATAAATGATGCAAGAAGAACTTTGTAGATTATCGACAAAAACAAGACATTGAAAATCTGTTTTAACAATTAGAAGATCAAAAGGTGAGAATACAAAAATGAAACCTGCATAAAGTCAAAAGCATAAAAAAAGTTACATTTGAAAATCAAACGACCGAGTAGTAGAGTGTTAATGTTAAAAGTTCGTCAGTTTCTTTAGAAAAGGCTATGAAAAAGAAATTCGGAAAAAGAAAATTATTTAAAACGCAGGTCTGGTTAAATGGCAAGGAAATTGAGAAGATATGGAGCTTTAATAAGACAAGTTTATTTGATTATCAATAGTACTCACCGGAGATTTCTTGTAGGAATCAGAATAAAAAAAAAAGATTGAAATTGATAATTTTGCAATATTATTTGACTGAGAAAGATAAAAAAAATCGGGTAAACGGAACGAAAGAAAGGAACAATGAAACTCTGACTAAGCGAAGTAGGAGATAAGAAAAAGTAAGAAAGGCGTCGCCAGAAGCGATTTACAAATCAAATGAGTGAAGAAATCAAAGTTTCTTATTTAGATAAATGTCTGTGTAGAAACAATTAACAAGACGAGCACCAAACTCACTAAATATATATATATATATATATATATATATATATATATATATATATATATATATGTGTGTGTGTGTGTGTGTGTGTGTGCGCGCGCACGGGCGTGTATTTAGGCAGAAATCCTTTTTCATACACATTTCATTGAATACGACAGACACGGTGCTTTTATTTAGTATTTTATACAATTTCTCATACGATCTAATAATTTTAACTTTTTCAGATGATAAATTATATAAAAACTGTCCGAATATATATATATATATATTTATATATATATAAATAAACTGTCTGAATATATATATATATATATATATATATATATATATATATATATATATATATGTGTGTGTGTGTGTGTGTGTGTGTGTGTGTGTGTGTGTGTGTGTGTGTGTGTATTTAGGCAGCAATCTTTCTTTCATACACGTTTCATTGAATATTACAGACAAGGTGCTTTATACAATTTCTCATGTGATCTTGTTTGTTTTTTTTTCTTTTCGTTAGATAAATTATATAAAACTGTCCAACTGTTCTTTTTTCCGAGCACTTTCGGCCATTTTCAAGGTTAAAATATATATTTCTACCGCCACACACACACACACATACTTATAGTTTCATAAAAACTAGCGTAAGCCATCTACAAAATAAAAACCTTTTGAATTTTTTTTCAATGTCTACAAAACCTGTTTTTCGTCCTTCATTTTGATTATGTAAAATGGCATACTTCCAAGCATTGATACAATTAGTTATAATTGACGAAGCAGAAAGTCTTTTCCTTATCCACTCTGTGTATTTATGCATGTGTTATATATATATATATATATATATATATATATATACAAAGAATAATCGCACATAGAATTAATCAGAAGTATCAATGCGATTATTGGCGACATCCATCGCTAGAAAACATAATATATGCATTAAAATCCTGTTCATCCATAGTGCGAGTTTTGATCCTAGAAGAAAAACTTGTCTGTAGTTTTTCAGTTTATTTGATGTTAAAATGTTAGTACTTACGGACAGTCTTCCATCCATCATCAGGCATGTGTTTTTTTCCTTATAAAATCAAAAACTTGAGACGATATACCTGTATGTCGACCGAAAGATGTTTTTTGAATATCTGCTATTATTGACGGTTGTAAGATAACGGAACGTGCAAAGACGCAAAATTTTCAAGTGAGAATTTTATTTAAATATTTCTTGTGATGTGTTAAATCCACGTATTCTATTTTTACAAGTGTATTCAGTTTTTATGTCATGAAATATAAGTATATAGTTCAATAATATAGTGTAATGTCATAGTAGTAATTTTTTTATAGGAATTTTTTTTTTTTTTTTTTGGACAACAATTTTTTCTTCAAGGATCAAAACTCGCACTATGGATGAACAGGATTTTAATGCATATATTATGTTTTCTAGCAATGGATGTCGCCAATAATCGCATTGATACTTCTGATTAATTCTATGTGTGATTATTCTTTGTATGTAAATCATATGCTGCCTAATGTTTTATGTTTATATATATATATATATATATATATATATATAACACACATATATATATATTACGATAAAAGTAAGCAGACATAACGTTTGTAATTTATTCAATCAGACATGTCTAAAACAGAATTTGCTGCCTAAATACGCAAATATATATATATATATATATATATATATACGGAAGTAATGTTTTCAGTGTGGCTCACTACAAAAGTCATGATTTGAAGCTTATACTCTATAAAGCATAATTTGTTGGCTTAGTTACAGATACCAACCTGACGGCAAAATGATGACTGAGAAGAGACGACATAGAATAGAGGTGCCATATTGAATTCCTTCATGCGGAAAAATGCTTCAATTGATAATCCACACTAATATTTATGGAGACTGAAAAGTTGATGGGAGCACTGTTAGATTGTGAAGAACAAGTGACAAGCCACATTTTATGCAACCTTAAGGAACCGAAATAATGCGTAGTTAATAGTTGTGACTGTTAAAAAAACAGTGTTATATTGTCCCTATATCTGTTATAGTTTTTGTGAAAATAATTAGAATGCATTGCTTTCGGAACGTACCTTGTATGTATGCATACGATATACTGACCTATTCCTAATCATTGCTTTCATATATGGTTTTTATAGGTAGTATTATATATGTACACATACATAGTTATTTGAATACGAGGGGTGTCGAAAAGATTATTGTCTCACTAAAAAGAGATTCCAAAATAAATTATATTTGATAAGATGAGTCAGACTTTTTCGATACATCCTCGAATATGTTTGCGTGCATGCACACATCATATATATATATATATATATATATATATATATATATATATATATATATATATAATAACAACACACACATGAGTGTGCACATGTGTAAGAGTTTTTATTTACACTATAATCAATGTGTTGTGTCTTTTTACCCACCAAAAAATATTTCTGTGTCTTTTTGCAATTTGATCCTGACAGAAAGAAAAAGATGCCCGCCATACATAGGCACCTTGATAAATAATATAAAAGAAAAAAAATTCTTGTTTTATTCAGGACTCTCCTGTTAAGTGACCAAATGACAATATATAACGTTACCTTTAGAGGAAGCCAATATCACTGCAATGCTACACGTTTCAGTAAACCGCTACTAAACACACAAGCAATACAATGCCAAACAATACTTTTCTCTCAAGTAATTTTATTACATAAATTTATTCTTAAAACTTTTTTCGGAATAATCAGTATTTGCTTAAGTAGCGACAAAGTGATTTTTATCTTTTTCATACTTATTTTTCCATTCTCGCGAGATCTTTTACTGTCCTTCGATTACCATCCGCAAGAATTTTTGACTGATTGAAATTATGACGAGTATTTATTGTAAACTAATTACAAATGTTTTGTATTTTTTCACAGTCGCTAAAAAAATCATCTAAAATTAACAGCTGTTTAATTGTAAACAATTCCTTCATAACAAATAGGCTCCTTATTAGATGCTTTCAAATACGTTCAAATTGTTTTATAATACATTTTTTAAATGTTCGACTCTTGCACTAACTTAGTGACTCATTAGATTGAAATAATTTTAACTTCAACCAAAATCATAGAAAGCTGCAAATGTAAAAACCTACTTCATTCTGAGAATCGCATATTTCTTATTTTTCGGCTTCAACAGCTTTTAAAATGGAAGAAATGAAACGGAAAATTGAAAGTTGGATATTTTCCTTTGTAAAACGTCAATGATGACGAATTTACTTACATGAGATTTTCCTCAAGGTCCATTAGTTATTGATGGTAAAACACTCGTTAGCTCAAATATGAATTACTCTGAAATTGTACGGATGTGAATTGTCCTGGACGGATGTCCAAATACTGTTGCTCACTCACAAATATCAACAAATAGAGATGGTAAGCAACTAAAATAAAGTCTAGAAAATCAGTGAATATTTGTCCAAAAATTATTATATTATTTCCGGATTTTGACGGTAATCTAACAAGAAACAGTGAAACGCTATACATTAAACTATTTTGGGTTTAGCTATGAAGAGGCGACGAGATGCAATGTCATCAATTCCAAGATGATGGTGCACTGTGTATATATATCAATATCGAAAAGGTTTATTTTGTGTATAATACAAGGATTCGTCTTCTGTATTCAGTTATTCCATACGGCGAGTATAAGTTCCCAAGCGCATCATCTAGTGTTTAGGACCAAAGCAGCAAATGACATCAGGCCCCAAACAATAACAATAGTCGTTTCTTTCACCTGGTCTATCAGTAATGTGTACCGTGAAAAATCAATTTTCCTTGAGATGCGAAACATTTACATAATATCAAATAGTTGTGCAGGGATTTAGATGTTACATTCCATATTAGTTTTACAATTCTATGCGTCTCTTTTGCCGTTGAGACGTCAATAGCTGAAACGTTATTGCAGTGAGTCGATGAAAACCATGAATTTCATTACACACACACACATATATATATATACAAACACACACACGGAGTAATATGACCAGTTTTAGAGGTTCGTCGATTTTGTGAAACTAAAGTATATGTTTCTTTTATAAAGGCGAACAGGAAATGACATAATATCCATTACACTTCCTGAGGAAATTGTAAGCATTCGATTTCGTGTCTCATCTTAAAATCTTCACGTTTTGTTCTTGTCATTCGACTAGCAATAATAATATTTCAGACACACATACATATGCATACATACATAATTTGACCCCTACCCATACATACATTTCAGTCTCTTAAAAGTCTCAGTATAGTTGAATCATGTTACACCTACAGTAAGCTATGATCGACTTAACTACGCTGTTTTGCCATATGTCAAAGTGAATTATCGTTGTGGTTAGTAGATGGATATTTAACACACCTCGATCTACAGTGTCACGTGTGTAATGGGAATACCGCTCATCGTCGATATCACAATGGCCGAACAAGTGTCCTTAATGATCGTGAGTAGAAGTGTCTGGCTAAAATTATCCATGGCAAAAAAAATCAAGCCACGACACTAGAACAAATCACATCCATATTCAATACAAGATGTACCAGCTGGTGTACATACAACAGGTCAGTTCAGTGTTCTTTAGGTTCTGTATGGGAGTAGAAGACCAGCTCTGTTTGCACCATGACACAGGACTATCTACTTAATCTGGAGTTGTGACGTCGCTAATTGTACGCATGAGTTCTTGCAACATGTGGTGGGGGTTCAATGAGTCACGGTAGTGTGCAGATGGTGGTAATTCCATAATGCTGTGTGCAATGTTAATATGGCATGGGTTTCGTTCGCTTAGAACCGCTTCTGGCCGGGGACTGCTATGTTGAACTGGGTTCCATGTATCAGAACAACAATGGATAATACAGTATGCCAATGGGATGAAGAGGGTCAGAATTGGTCTGCAGGAACATTCTGGAGATTTCTGATGAATGGTGTGGTCACCATGTTTGTCCAGTCGAGAATTTATTGCTTGTGGTCAATAGATCTATTCTCACACAAGTTCCTGCACTTACAAATTTCAAGCAGCTGTGGACAATATCACAATTTAGTTTTTATCGAAATTACAACCACCCTCTAATACAGAGAATGGTGTAGCAGGGCTCTTGCTGCATTGAAAACTGTCTGCAATCATTGTAAGAGAAAATACAAAGAGGATCTATGCAATAAGTCCAAGCCAAGGTTAGAAACCAAAATTTAGTTCCGATGAGTTCATGAAAATCTGGAATAAAATTCTCAATAAAGGCAAAGCTTCAGTGACTGTAACAAATGTCACTGGGTTTATTTCTTCTCCATCAGACAAGTCAGGGCACTTTGAAATGAACTTGTTAACGACCAGTCATCGGAAGCTCATGATGTAAATGCTGGTGTTCTCCACGTCACTTTTCTCGGTTCTACCTCTTATTAGAAGTATTAAATACTCTGTCACAATTTGCGACTGATCGCTTTAGTTTAGAGAACAGTGTATTTTTTTAGTCAGGGGTGGCGTATATTACAACTGGGCAAGCTGGATTCGGGGCTCCGTGTAGTGCTTTATGGCCCTTCCTATTTGCTCAACATTTACTTTTTTCTACTTGTATTTATATACGTTACAAATTAAACTAAGCAGAATTGACTATTAAAGGATGAAAACTTTTCGCGGGTTTTGTCATCATTCTAGGGTCTTTTTGTTTTTCGTCCAAATCTGTGAATTTGTTTTGGTTGCTCATGCTAAGTCTCGAAAAAAATTTAATATTCATTATTTTTTTTATTCATAATGTTTAATGTGTTAAAATTCTTCAACTTTGTAATAAGGAAACTCTGAAGTCAATGTTAAAAATTGCCGTAAAACATTGATGTTTAATTAAAAGATAGAATGATTTACTATGACATGTATCTAATTTGTATTTAAATACATTGTATTTATTTTAAATTTTCCTAGTTGAATTGTTCACCTATATTGCATATCGCAATATTGTGCATAATTAGGTTAAAATTAAAATTTGTATTTTATATGAATACTACTACTAATTGAGATGTAATAGAGTGAGGTGGAGGCGATATCATAGTTTTTTTTTTGGGGGGGGGACTCATGAGACATTTAAACTTGCCTTGCTGTTAGAAATTATATAAAATAGACTAATATTCTCGTTAATTTATAGAAACATTTTAATGAATCATTTCACTTGATAAACAATAGTAAATTAATGATTTATTAAATATAAACAGTGGAAATTCAAAACGAATCTCATGGGATGAGATAGATATTGAACTTAAATACACTTTATCTGTTATTGTCAGTGCGTCTCAGTGACAATGTTATGAGGAAGACGGATGGCGATAAGTGTAGGGAGAATTGAATTCATGCCTTTTATTCCGATATGAAAGTATTTACTAAGCTTCGGTTGGAACTCTGTATACGAGTGAAGGTTGAATAAGCTTAATTTAATTGTTGCTCTACGACTGGTTGCTTATATTATATACAAATATAAATTTCTCTTTCTCTTCAAATGATATTTGTAAACGCTATCCTATTTATTAACGCATGAAAATCTCTCGACAAACACGAGACAAACTAGCTTAAATTGTTGAAGCACACGGAAATAAACGCTTGGCCAAGACTTAATTGGACGAAAAAAAATGCAGAGTAGATTGATTCCAGCCAATGGCCATCACCAACTGAGAGATTTATTAAAAGCATGCTGTGACAACTTCCGGTTCACGGTAGGAATCGGCAGTAGGAAAACATGGCCTCCGTGTTTATGTCTGTTCTGTGAGGTGAAAATGGCTGCTTTGATTCGTTGTTCTCCATGAGATTTTCTGTTGGTTTCTTTCCATTGATACGAAATATGCTTTTTTTTGCTTTTTTGCCTTAGCCTTTGCAACTTTAATCTTGTGTTGCCTTTGAAGGACGGATTTCTACAAAAATTCCCTTTTTGATGTCAGCTTGGAAAGTAAAAACAAAAAGAATGACCTTACATTTATGACTCTTCCTCCTCTTCTCTTCTTTCTTTATAAATTTCTTTTCCCTTTCCATCAATTTGTTTATCTCTCTCTATATATATATATATATATAATTTTATACGCATCTTTATATATCTCTATCATCTACCAATAGAAGTAAATAAATAAAAATGCAGCCAAGTAACGAAAAAATATTTTATATCACAAATATTCATCTTTTAATACAATCTCTTCACTTGCACTGAATTCAGTACTGAATATGATTAAACAGTGATCATTTCAGATGAAATAAATGGTGAGCTGGCTATAGTCTCCTTGATTTACCCTCATACTCATAATATTCTGTCTTTCAAATTATTTGATATATCGCTTTAGGTTTATGTCAATGTGTGTATGTATGGCCGGTAGTCGGCGTCTAAAGAGGTTAGTGGCACATTCTCGACTACGTGATTGTTCGTCGAAAAGACCTGTCGATTTTAAAATATGTCCGTTGCATGGGAGAGGCTGGATACTGGACGAACCACAGACTCATATGAACGTATCTGTCAATCAGTGTGTGTAGAAAGCTGAGGTGTAATGGTGTGACGGCACCCAAGCGGACTGATGTATTCAAACTAAACCGTCCTAACAGGCTTGAACAATATCAAGAAGCAGTTCAAGCAATCAACCTTAATTCTCATGATTCATTTGTAAGTTATAGCCAGCATATCTATTAGCCTTCTTCGTCTATGCTGGATTTTGTAGAAAGACATCAGAATTGGTCTAAAGAAAATGAAACACGCGTAGAAAAGATATTGAATGTAAAGAAAATGGCAAATAAAAAGTTGCTTTCTTGTTCAGTGTGTGGAAGAGAACAGGATAAACTTCAGAAAGATTTCAAAGAATGTAAAGCAAGGATTGAGCAGGAGTTGCGAGCAATCAAGTACATGTGATGGTGTGAAAAAGCCAGCGATATTCACACTTCTACGTGACAGGCGGGACTCTTTATACCATCGACTATCTATTGCCTTTCAAACTTTGTGTTGTGGATCCCGCGTGAAAAATAGGTATCCAATAAATGACAAACGCAAGTATTTAAGCTAAGAAATTCAATGTATTTACACAAAATACAAAAGGTAATGCTGTTAGTAAAATCCAGGAACGCCGGTTAGTAAGAAAATACAGATAGATATATACAGTCTCGAAGTAGGACTTCCTTAGAGTCTACGTGCTTGTAACTGACTTCTACAAGAGGTTACTTCACTCCATCCGACACTCACAGACGACACCTGTACCACTCTCGTACGACTCATCTTCTCTGCCTGACTGTGGCTATTTTATGGCAGCGGGACGAGTCCATTATATCCGAAAAAGGGTGCACCCCATAATACCCCCCTCCTTAGATCCCTTTTTTGGGGGGAGTTAATATTTTTGTCTCTTGTGGTTGACCTGTGTGTGTGTACTTTTCGCCTTTTATGGTATACATTAGATTTCCGATTCTATTGATTACTGTACCCGGCTCCGAGTACGATATATTGTTTCTAAATTTTTTTTAAATAAACCCGTTCTCCAGGTTTGAATGACCTCTTTGGCACCATCGGTATATATTGAATTTTGCTCTTGCTCGGTAGTGGGTAATGGTGGTCCTTTATTGCCTTGTCGAGTCCTGTCGAAAAATCTGCGCATACGCGAATTTCTCAAGACTTCTTTTTAACGTAAACCACCGGCGCAGCCCACTCACTAAACTCTGTTTTAGATAGAATCCCAGTTTGTTCAAGTCTCTCCAATTGTCTATTTTTTCTATCGTAGCAAACGGGACATTTCGCTTTTTTCTAAAAATTGGTTGAACGTTTTCTTTCAATTCTATTTTGGCCTTGAATCTGTTGCATCGTCCTAACCCGCTTGAAAATACCTCAGGAAAGTGCCTGTGTAATTCTTCCTTCAATTTTTATGGTATTTGATTGTTCAACCTCTAACTTTTTGCAAAACGAGTTAATAGGTAGGTCCCAAACGTTGAATTTCTGCGTCAAGTCGATACCTACTAAGTTTTCAGTATCTTTCATGACGTATATCTTCAGTTTTTTTTTTGTTTTGCCGTGAAATTTAACATTCACTATTATTTCTCCCTCAAATTTTATTCGTTTTCATGTAACCGATTTGGCAATTTTTTGAGTGTGTAACATCGTAGGTCTATCGAGTTTTTTCCATGTCTGTAAGTTGATTATCGTGAGGTCGGAACCCGAATCCAATTGTAATTTTATCATTTTTATTTAAAATTTCAAGTTCCACATATTTTCTTATGTTGTTGTTGTCATTATTCATCCTTGTAGCTCTTATTCTATTAGTATAATTTCTATTTCTGCATTCGGATTCCTTGTGGCCCATTTTTCCACATTCAAGATAGTTTTTATATCTAAAACGGCAATCCTTGTTCCAATTTAATCCTCCACATCGATAACATGCTGATGTGGATGGGGGGCTTATATTCGTTTCGATTTTTGTCATAATTTGTCCTGTATGTTGTACTTTTCTCTTATTTTTTAATTTTGTTTTCTTTCCGGGGAGGGCGAGAATCTTTTTTCATTGTTATAAAATTTTAGTTTTCTTTCCGGGGAGGTGAAGAACGTAGATTTTTTTTAACTTACGTATATGAGAAACAGCCGATTCTTCCATGTCCTTTGAGTCTTTCTTTATTCTTAAACATCTTCTGGCAATCTTCTGATAATTGCTGTAATGTTAGACCAGGTTCATTTTGTTATTTTTGCCAGCATTTTTCTACGCATTTCACTGTCTTTTGTTGAAACTAACCCTTGAACAAAGATGAGACATTTAAAATATCCGGGGTTAATTCCGCTAGTTTGAAATCGTCACAATGTTTATTTACTATTGCGGCGAACGTTGAATAATCCTCATTATTACCCTTTACCAGGTTAAGGCATTTCCACCTCTTGTGGAAGAAGTGATGTTTTGGGGCTGAAGAGTTCTTTAAGACATGTCACTGCTTCGTCAAATGTTAATTAGTTCGTCTTTTTTGGCAAGATATAATCCACGAACTTTGTATATTCTTCAGTTCCCAATTTTCTAAGCAATAGACGTAGCTTTTTTTCCTTCTGTCCAATTTTGACAGTCTATATTAAAGATGTCTTCATGTCTTCTGAAGTAATCTCCAAAATTTGTCCTCATCTAGAGAATATTTGAAAATCTCTATGGTATTCCACATCGCGTCTTGCAAAAAAGTTGCTTCTTTTTCAATATCTAATTTCTTGTTGCCTGCTACTTTCAATTATTAGTTCCTGGAGCTTTGTTTGTCTATCTTGATTTTCCTTTTGCGTTTGTAATTGCTGTTTTTTGCCATATTTCTTGTGGATTCACTGATGCTCATTTTGGTGCTTTAATAATTCTACAAAAATATTTTGAAAATAGCAAATGAATTGCTCAATTTTCTGTAATTTTAATCCTCGAAAATTGTTTGTCGGTTATTTGTTGTTGGACGACGGGGAAGGAACAATTTTTTTGTTGATATATTTTTCTTTTCCGGAAAATTTAGTAATCTTTGTATGAAGTTGTTCTTGTTGGTTTACGCGTACGAAAACTTTTTCTTTCCTACGTGAGCGGTTCCTCTTCGCCAAGTTGTTGTGGATCCCGCTGAAAAATAGGTATCCAATAAATGACAAACCCAAGTATTTAAGCTAAGAAATTAAAACACAAAAGGTAATGTCCACTAGTAAAATCCAAAACGGGTTAACCCAAATACAGATAGAATATATACAGTCTCAAAGTTAGACTTCCTTAGAGTCTACGTGCTTGTAAAATCTTCTACAAGGAACATGAAAAGTCCGACACATTATTTATTTTACTATGTACAAAAAAAAAAAAGGCTGTGAAATAATTTTTGTAAAGGACGGTCATCAATTGTCTTAGTATAAAACTTCAGCCACAACCACTGACCCTACATACAAAACAATATTCCTTTCACCAAAAAACACATTTATCCGTACACCAAAATGACTCTTTGACTCAATGAAAATCCTAAATTCTCCCTTATGTACAAGTATTGTGAACCGGGGGGTTAAAAACAACAGTTTTAAAAAAGAACCCCAATGAATATATCAAAATGACACAAAATTTTTATAAGGGAACCAAACAAAAATAGTGTTATGCTGAAATAAGAGCTAAACTTTTGAATGTGGCGAAATTTCAGTTAACCGGACTAAATCGATGCGGGACTTATGTAAATGAAGGTCACACTCATTCTTCCCAATCATTCACACATACACACAAAGATTCATACACAACAACCAATTTCAAAAAAACACACACACGAAACGTCCGATCGTTAAAGAAAAAACTGACATCACTGACCACCACTAAACGAGGGAAAATGGGGATTAAACTTGGAAGAAAAAAAGGGGACAAAATAAAAAGGGAAAAAAAACAATTTTATCGTTTACTGAAAAAGCAAAACTTAAAAATCAAAAAAAGACCTAAGTTTTTTCGGGATGGGTTTTTTGAACCCAGGAAAACAATATCCTTTTGCCTAACCGGCATCCAAATTTGATTAAAAAACAGCCCCTTTCTCTTTGTATCACATACGAACAGATTCCCCCACATTTGTTGAATTTTGATGAGGTGAGCCGCGTTTTTTTTTTCCTGATCTTGACTTTAAGCTGATTTAAAGAAAAGATCTTGGGAAAAAGTAAAAATAATTGTTCTGACGCGTCGTCCAAACGACTTCATAAACTATTCAACAGAACACATTTTTTTCAGCCTTCGTCATCTGCGGCACCACATTTTTAAACAGAACTGGCTTCCAGGACAAAAAAACTTTACCTGCAGCATGCGAACTTAGAGATTCAACAAACTTAAAAGGCACTGCTTTGCACTAAATGAAAATGACCAATTTTTTCGACTTTTTAAATCAGCGACGACAGTTTGGATATTTCTCCAAAACTGCTGAACAAAACAAAGCCGACCCAGAGGGCTTTACGAATTTCCAATGAGGTTAGATGCCTCATCGTTATTGAGGCATTTTTAACCCAGGCGACAATATTTTATCGAAAGCAAAATCCTTTTCGATAAAAATGAATTTTAATCAGATCATCTTTGTTATTTCCCCTAACTAAAATAGATTTTTGCCTTTAAGAGACAACGCCTGGGCGTTGGAGAGGCCATCCGAAGCCCGTAAGAGGGTTTCAGAGCGCGACGACATTCACGATAAAAAGAGTACTCGGCTCGTGGTGTACGGCTTTCTCTTCTGCACACTTCTCAGGGACGGGAAATGTTTCTGGACGTCTTCTTTCCAAAAGGCACCCTCCTCATCCGACCCACGACACATTCGGTCTAGAAAGGTAATGCGAAGCATATATTGACGAATCTCAATGCTAGGCATACCCAGACCGCCCTCCGAGGGATGAAGGCAACAGATCTCGCGAGATGCCATATGGGCCTTGCCTCTCCACAAGAAAGAGAACAAGGTCCGGACTAATGACATTAGTCGGGCATACGGCAGTGGAAGCACAGAGAGTCGGTACAGGGGGATCGGATAGATGTGTGAAACACATACTTCCGCCCTTCCCTTCAGGGAAAGTCTCCTCCGAGACCACAGATTAACCGCGATCTCGGCCTTCCCTTGTACCTCCGACCAGTTCATTTCCAACTGGAGATCAGGACCGAACCAGACGCCGAGTATCTTGATCGGCCCATCCGTCCAGAGGAAAGGTCCAGGAAGAGAAACTCCCTTCCACGCACCCAACCGCAAGCCCACAGACATTGCGGTTGATCTTGGCCCCTGTCACCATCTCATACCCACTGATCTCTTTGCTGACTTCGTCAATCTCGGCTCTGCTCGATACAAGAGCCGAAACGTCGTCAGCATAGGCAGAATACCTGGCTGAGGTGGTAGCCCCAGGCAGGGTAATTCCGCGCAGGACCGGATTCGCCTTTAACTTGCGAAGGAATGGTTCCAACGCAAGAACGTAAAGCAGAGGCGAGAGCGGACAACCTTGACGAATGGAGCGAGACAATACGAAAGGCTTCGACCTTACCCCATTCACTTCCACCAGCGCACCGGGGGTCGCATACAAAAGTCGGATCCAGGAGCGAAAGTCGGCTCCGAAACCGGCCGCCGACAGGACAGCCTCCAGAAACCGATGGTCAACCCTATCGAAGGCCTTGGACTGATCTAAATTGATCAGCGCGGCTTCACTGTCGACTTGTTCTAAGATCCAGCGTACCATATGAAGGTTATCCTGAATAGTCCTGCCCTTCACAGCACAAGTCTGTTCGGGGCCAATCAGACAAGACAGGACAAGCTGCAAACGGTTGGCTAAGATCTTCGCCAAAATTTTTAAGTCAGTATTTAACATCGTTAAGGGGCGAAAGTTCCCTAACCCATCCCCACCGTTCTTGTCCTTACGCAGCAACTTGATCACACCCCTGGTGAAGCGTCGAGGTAAAGACCCCTGCTTCATCCAGTGGTTGAAAATCAGTTGCAGCAAAGGAACAAAACGGGCGACAGCCTCAAGTACACTTCGTAGGGAAGACCATCTAGTCCCGGAGACTTATCCAGGCCAACCTGCTTCAGCGCTTCCCAGATTTCCGACTCTGTTATGGGACCCTCGCACCTAGCCGCTTCAGCTGCCTCAAGGCAGGGAAAGTCTGCCAAATAGGCGTCGAACTGAGCAGAGCTCAGACCGGGCTCCCTGGTGAAAAGATCCTGAAAGTAAACCCGAAAGGCCTCGGATATGCCCGCGTTTGTAGTCACGGTCCGCTTATCCGGCAATGTGACGCACGCTATATGTCGCTTAGCCGCGTTCCGATTTTCCTCTGCACGCAATTCAGCGGCCATGTTCGTCGCCTCAGAAGACATTCTTTGTAGCCTAGCCCTAACAACAAGAGCTTGATCCTTCTTGATAAGCAAGGAGGACAACTGCCTTAGCTAAGGCTATGTCCCCACTAACACGGGATTTAACGGCCCGATCAACCTTTTCTTCTAAAACCGTTTGCGCCACTATTCTATCTAGATAGAGTCGACGACTAAAATCGGCAGCAAAGGTTCTAATTTTGGATTTTAATTTGCCCCACCAGGCGTTTCCCACAACCGCCCCGTCAATTCCCTCTGAATCATTAGTAGCAGCTGGTCCCGGAAATCCTGCTCACCAAATAATGAACAGTTAAATTTCCAGTAACCAGCCATCCTAACCTTAGGCTTATCTAAGTTTACACGGACCCGGACAAGCCTATGATCCGTATAAACTATATAGTGGAAACTTGGACACCCTAAGAGCCCTACATCGACTCTCTTAACTAAGACTCGGTCCAGGTAGCTCGCAAGCGTCCCGGGAGCCGAGTTGCCACTAGTTGTCAAAGTCCATGCTACCTCCTGAGGGTGCTCATTCCGGAACTTATCGACAAGATCAAACCTCATCGTAAAGTCCCGAAATGCCTTCACATCAGGGTTGTTAGTACCCGGTTTTTTACCTATACCATCTATATCGGGGTCAAGGACGGCATTCCAATCCCCCGCTAAAACTACCCGACGAGAAGTCGTCAAAAACGGCTCGATCTGCCGAAACAAAGCAGGCCGCTCAGCATGGCTATTGGGCGCATAAACCCCAATGAGACGCAAAGCCTTATCCTTTATAGTAACATCCAGCACACAAAGCCTGCCCGCCGGATCTGCGAAGACAAGGGAACATGCACTAGCCAAGAGACACCCCTCGAACGACCATCAAAACATGCTGAATAAAGGGCGAACCCCCTAGACAGTATATCCTCACGGTCATGAGAAGAAAACCGGGTCTCTTGCACACAACAAACATTCACCCCGAGACGCTGAAGGTCACGAGAGAACCTCGCCCTGCGAGACTCGGACCTCAGGCCCCGGACATTTAAAGTAGCTAACCAGAGAGCCATTGATCCAATTAGGGTTGTTTACCTGGTTTGAACATGGCCGGGGTAAGGATACCGACCGCCTCTCCCATAGACCCATGGCCCATTTCAGTTTTGATGGTACCGTCTTGGGAGATTCCACCGATATCCCAGGGGAAAGTTAATTTTAGCTCGATACAGGGATGGGTGAACTAAAACGGGGACCCTCCCTGTACAAAACTTTAGACAATTTTTTTAATTGTTCATTTTGAATGATGGCAATGGGTAAGGCCATTTTGAAGGATGAATAGCCTCGTCAATCATTGCCCAAATTGGCTTGGCACCATTTCCTGTTCGAACAACTGTTAATACCCTTTGGGCTTTTGGAAATTATAGGGCACTTCCATGTCCATGTCGGCATATTGCCTAATCGAAAGAAGGTATTTCAATTCCTTAATCCTGTTCCCATAATCCCGGGCTCTCTCTGCTTGAGCTGATGAAATTCTGCAGAGTTCTTCTCCAGAGTTAAAAATGATGAATTTTTTTTTTTTTTTGTTCTTTTTCTGTTTGAGAGGGGCTTCGTTCCGCTTGGAGGTGGGAGGAGGCATTTCAGATTTTTTTTTTTGACGGGGAAGGGCTAGGTGTATGCCGGGGGTGGAGGACGAACATTGTTTAACAGGGAAGGGCTGGGAGTGTGAAGGGGGTGTAAAATGATCTATGTTTATATGGGCTGGGATCTCTACTGAGAGGACGGGCTTTTGTTGGTGAAGATTGAGGGGAAGGTTTACTTTTGGTTGAAGATGCGGACAGGGCAGAGGACGAGGAAGGAGTGGGATTTGAGTTGGGTTTTGCTTGGTTGTCCAACTTCCTTTTTTCGATCTTTTTCGTTTTCCTGGGTTTTCAAATCCTGGGTCGAATTTTTTCCTGGAGTATCTTGTTCAGAGGCCGGAGCATCCCCCTTGACGTTGCCAGATGGAGTGGGGCTGTCCGTGTCTTTGGCCCTCGGGGCATCAGGGGACTGAGGGCCCGCTGTCCGGATCTTCCCTCTGGCCCTACCAGCCACCAGCCATTCCCCCTCCCCCTTCTCCACAACTGCACTAGCAGCAGGCGAAGGCTCTTTGGGGAATGAAGTCTTTGATGTTATCCCAACCGGTGGTTTAACCGACCCGGTCCCGGAAGCTGGTACGCCCATTACAGGCGAGGCGGAAGTTACAGACGCGGTCAGAGGGGGATCTTGGTTAACTGGAGCTTGACTACCAGAGGCCTTCTTCTCTGGGCAGGAGGAGGAGAGATGACCAGTCACTCCGCACCTCCAGCATACCGGTCTTCGGCCTGTTACTATGACCGGTAATTTCAAGCCTCCAACATTCAGACAGTTGGGGATGGAGCGGAAGGCTTTCTCATTCAACATGATATCAAAGCTCCACCCCCCGCTCAGGCTGTCACATGAGGCGCCCAGAATTTCGCCGAACTGGGAAAAGAAAGCCGCGAGATGCTCACCGATAACCTGAGGAGGGACCTCATACTGTTACGCAGGTCCTTCTGCGGCCTTCGTACTCCGTACGCAGGATAAGGTCTTTTGTAATGAGCTCACGGTTCGCCGCGGCTACGCAGTCTTCTGCCGTGGGAAACAGTACGTCCCACATGAAAAATTTTGCACCTTTAACTATTCTTAGGGGCTTAAACCCCAAGGACTCTAGTGTTTTTAACACTGTGGTTTTCGTCGAGCGACAAATTTTGCGCGTACGCTTGTCGACGACGAAAACTGACAATTCGTTTCTCAATCTTCAATTCTTGGGGGTCTTCTAAGAGTTCACCTTCTACGACAAGGTGAGCGTAACTCTTAGCACGCTCCAAGAACTCCGCAAGATTGATGATACATTTCGGTGGGGACGACCAACAAGAGGGCGATTCCCCGGCCTCGGTTTTGTCTTGCGAGGCATTTTTGACTTCCTCGTGATTTTGGGATTTATTGTCATTATTGGCTTCCGTAGAAACTTCATTTGATTTATTACCATTCTCGGCTTCCATAATTTGGTTACCATTTTTCTCTGTAATGACATCCTTGCTAGGGAAATTACCTCAAGGGCTGGATAATCATTTAAATTTTTCTTTATCTGGGGGTCTTTTTTTTTTGGGGGTAAATAAATGTTTCCTGATGGCTTTCCTATAATCCGACAAATTCGTTGTTTTTTATAACTAAAAAAAGGTGCTTTTTTTCCTTTTCCATTTTTTCCAGAACGGGAGGGGGAAAAGGAAAAAGGGGATTGGGAAATAATTAAGGAAAAAAAAATTAACTAAATAAATGAAAACAATAATAAAAAAAAAAAAACTCACCCTAAAGCGAGACAAACAATGAAATAAAATATACACATACAAAAACAAAAAACACGGTACACTTATACAAATATAAAAATTACAATAAAAATTAGACAAAACAAAAAAAAGAAAACAAATATCGCCTAAAGGCGAAGCAAAAAAAGAAACGGAAAAAACTTCGACAAAAGCCGAAGCTAAAAAAAAAAAAAAACAAAATGGCCGCCGTCAACAAAAAAATTACGAAACTATAACACAAAGCTAGTTACAATAAACAAAAAAATACGTAACTAAGACAGACGAAGCTAGACACAAAAAAATAAAAATGGCCGACCCTAAGCGAGTCGAACCAAAGAAAACAAAAGAAAATAAACAAATAAATTACAACAATTACAAGCAAAAAAAAACACGTAAAAAATGAAAACAATTAATAAAAATTACAGCTAAACACAAAATAAAGAACACGAAGAAATTAAAGAAAATGACAATTAAAACGGAAAACTAGAATGAAAACAGAGCAAAAATTAAAGGGGTAGAAATGAGAAGAAAAAAAACTGCGGAAATTACAGGGGTAAAAACGAAATTCAAAAATGCAAACTAGATTAAAAGAAAAACGAACAAAAATTAAAGGGAGTAAAAATTAAAATCAAATAGGAAAACTAGAATAAACAGAATAAAGAGCAAAAATTAAAAAGGTGGGGAAATAAAAATGGAGAGTAGAAAGAAAAAATCAAAAACTTTTACAATGAGGTCGTAAATATACAAATAAAATAAACAAACTTTAAACAAAAATGCAGTTCAAAAGGGCAACAGGTAGAATCACACAAAAACGTGGAGTTGTCAGCGGGAGTCCAAAAAATAACCAGGTACGACATTATTTATTGTACTAAGGTACAAATGTGGCACAAGGCCGAAAAGGGGGTTGGGGTAAAGAACGGTCATCACTTGTCTTAGATTAAAACTTAGCTAGCCACATCCACTGACCCTATCATACTGAACAATATTCCTTTCACCAAAACAACACATTTATCCATACCTTTCTTACTACATACACCAAAATGCCTCTTTGACTCCATGAAAAAACCTAAATGATCCCCTTATGTACAAATATTGTCTGTGGGGGGAGGGGCATAAAAAACAACAACTTCTAAAAAGATCCCCAATGAAATATATACAAAATGACAAAATAATATTTACAAGAAACCAAATAAAATTAGTGTTAGTAATAAAACCCCCCACAAACTATTGAATGTGGCAGAAATATCAGTTAACCGGACGAAATCGATGCGGGACTTATGAAAAAAATAAAGCCACACTCATTCATCCCAAGCATTCACACAGGCACACACTCATTCATACACAACAACAAATACGAAAAACACACGCACGAAAACGAAAAGCGCCCCGCATCTACCAGAGAACTGACATCACTGACCACCTAAAACGAGGGAGGGGATGGGGAGTTAAACTAAAGGAAAAGAAAATGGGGACAGAAATAAAAGGGACCAATGAGCAAATACACCCTAGCTAAGTTTACCAGAATAGAAAAACTAAAAGAAAAAATACAAAAAACCTAATCTAATCTAAATAACCAGGTACGACTCCTCTTCTCTGCCTGACTGTGGCTATTTTATGGCAGCAGGACGAGTCCATTATATCCGAAAAGGGTGGACCCCATAATACTTTGTGTACAAACACAGACGAATTTAAAGCCAGATGGCGACAACATTACAATAATTCTTTGAACTGTGAGGCTATACTATACCCTGCTGTTATTGAACGGCTCCCACAGATACCTGTAATCAATTAGCTTGACTACCCACCAACTCTATATGAAATAATAACTCTAAAATTGATGAATATCGAGAAAAAACCCTGGAAAAGATAGAGAAATGGTAGAACAAGATGGTGAGGGGATATTAGGCTACTACCTGCCATTTTCCATGAACTGTGAATGAGAGGCAAAACTCCACAAGAATAGAGGAATATCATTCTTTTTCTTTTAAATAAGAAGTGACCCAAAGACATTTGTGCTAGCTACTGTTGTATCTCAGTAATGTCGGATGTTGGCAAAATCTTTGCAAGGATACTTCTTAAGCAAATGTTGAACCATGTTATACCAAACATTGTCAGTCATTATGTAACTTTAGGCCTAATCGAGGTAAGATAGACGACCCGAAAAGTTCAAGTGAGGAGAGCAAGTACTTGATCTATACCATTACTTCATCGATCTCACCAAGAACCTGTGCCATTCTTAAACTAGCGTCTTAAAAACTTTGCGCGGCTCATCAGACCTTTACATGACAACATGATGACATGGGTTTGTGCCAACAGTGAACTTTTAGAACACGTTTCTGTTGAGTATGGTGTTAAGCAAGGTGATATCTGGCTCCTACTCTGTTTACGATCTTCTTTTCCATTGTAATCTTGCGTGCATTTGCTCATAGCGATACTAGTATGTATATCTATATCCGTTACTGTATAACATGAAAGTTGTGTAGCATCCATCGATTCACTTCAGTGTCGAAAACCTTTGACTCTCATTAGTGATCTCCTTTACGCTGCTCGTAACACACACGGGGACGCGAAAGTGCAGCTGCTAAGGGACTGCTTCTCTTCCACGTGTGATGAGTACGAATTAAAAAAGACCGTCATTATGCTGCAAACAGTGCCAGACAAGATATATATTTCACCATCTATCTACGTCAAGGGTAAAATGACGTAGATATGTTTGTTTATCACACATAATACTCTTGACGAGGAGGTTAATTACAGACTTACAAAGGCCTATGATGCGTTCGCTAAGCTTATATCGACTTTGGTCGTGATCAGACATCAAAATAACAATCAAAGTATCAACTTTGATGGGCTGGTCACCTTGTCCGCTTGGAGGTGATTCGTATTCCGAGATAGGTGCTGTATGGTGATTACGCGCAACGCAATCTTCCTCAGTGCAATCGCGTAAACGCTTCAACGGCAACCTTAAGGATGCACTTAAAAAGGCCAACGCATATAATAACGTCTGAGAACATCCTGCATCAGATTGGGAGGCGTGAAGAAACATGATTGGCGTTGAAAAATTTAAAAACAACAGAGTTGCTTACGCTTACGTCAATTCTCTTTACGAGATAGACAAAGGAGACCCTCTCGTGTGATGAATGAGATTCTGTCTCTGCTTCTCGAGTGGTGACCTTCTCATCCACAAACGTTGACATAGAAACACTCCCATCTACCAATAAGCAAGGCTTTTCATGCAGCATTTGTAACAAAGGTCATCCAGTTAACTCACTTGGTACCATAAAAGTAAACAATCTGATAATCAGGTAGCTGTCGAAAAAATCGCCTGAACTCAATGTTGTCTTATGAGCCATTTAAGAAATTATCAAAGACATGAAAATCATTCCTAAAATGTTTGCTTGGGAGCTATGAATCCTGAGCGGTCTTACTCGGTCATAAGTCTACTTCCAACAGCATACATACATACATAAACGTAGAATGGCTTGCAGATTTTATTAACCTTTTAAGACATCATCAACGACATCGAAATCTTCTCTGAAATGTTCGTATAGGTGTTGTGGGTAGTCTTATTCGGTCACAAATAAACTTCTACTATATATATATATGTATGTTCCTCTCTCTCTCTCTCTCTCTCTCTCTCCTACTTATCTGTCTATTTGTAAATACGCGTATGATTGTTAGTAAGCTAAGTCTATAGGTTAATCTTTGTGAATTTCACTATTTCTGCAACTATCATAGCTTTGTGCAAGATTAATACTTGCTGATTGAGACAATCAGTTCCCAAGTGCCTGTATTTGATTTTCAAAACTGGTGTTCGAATGCTGATTTTCAAGGTAAACAGATTCATCACGCTTTAGTACAACAGGTTATTCCTCTCAAGTAATCAATAATTTTATGTGCTTGCAATATATGCAACGCCTACAGAGATAAAATACCTTTCTATTATAGAAATTCAGTTCCTTTCCAATATGGATGTTTATCAAAACAAAGTATATCTCTACAACCGCAATGAAGAAGTCGCTGATTGAAGTATATATTTAAAAAGAAAAGGATTTCAAATTAGAACTGACAAAAGTAAACCTGAAAACTAAAACTTGTGTGAAATTAATATTTTTTTAATTGTTCAATTTGCATTCAAGGATCAGGAGTGGACGTTTTTACTACAGCGGTCAGTTTAGTCTTCAAATACGTGTGGCGGGGATGGAGAAAATGAACCTCTTTTTCTTCTTCTTCTAACTCTTGCTCTTTTTTTTAAGTAATATAAATTCTATGAAATACAGAAGGGTCTTGTTTTTAATCCCTTCTACGTGGGTACTGAAAATTGAATCTCTCATCACATAATCTCTCATCTTAACATAGGTCTGGAAATGAAACAATGCCTGTAGCAATCAGCATCACTTTGGACAATCATAGCTCTCCGCAGTTTTCTGTTATTTGTTGCTCAAAGTAACCTTTGTCCCTTCACCATCTCTGTTGTTTTTTCTAATATACACTCACTAACTTGTTAACTACGTTACTCCCTGTTTATCCTATTATTTGGGTTTTCCATATAATCTGTGAGTATTAGTTTCCCCAGACACTCGCTCCCCATTATGTGTCCCAAGAATGTCAAGTGTCTCTAATTTTAAGCATATGCGCACTAGTAATTCCAATTCTCTTTAAAACTTGCTCGTTGTTACAGATGTTTTTCCATGTTATTCTGAGCATTCGTCTGTAGAACCACATTGCTATGGTATCAAGTCTCTTCATCTGTGAAGAGATTGTTCAGCATTCAATGCCATTTAAGTGTTTAGATATTACATAACAGTTCAGTACTCCTTTCTTTGTTTCTAATGATTTTTTTTTATTTCTTAATACTTTGGTTTGTTTCTGGAGATTTATTTCACATACCTATGCACTTTTGAAATTCATGTGTCACGTTATTTGTCCTCTTTTGTGACACAATTCAAAGAGTTGAATTTCTTTACCCGTTTGATATTGAGTATCACATACGTATCACATACATTGTGCTCTCTCTTTTGTTGACAACCATGCATTCTGTCGTCTTACATTTAAGTCTTTTTTTCTTACCTAAGATTTCTTTTAGTGCCATCAACACAGTACCATCTGCATATTTTATGACAGTAGGACTTAACTAACATGTTTAATATAATTCTTATTGTTCCTACAAAAGGGCATTTTGCTTCCATTGTATCTTCCCATGTCTAATCTATTATAACAAGATGTTGTTATATTCGGATTATTATTAAATGATGCTTTTTAATCATAAATCAGTTAGGCTCAAATGCAAAATTATGAATTGGAATTTCATTAAATGCTGCTTATAGAAAATTCAAATTATTAATAAAAATATTTTCCTATTAATTAAATCATTAAAATAAATAAATCTTGATGTATGTAAAATAAAAATTAAATTGAGAATATAATGCTAACTGAATTAATTGAATTAACTAAAATAAAATTATTACATGTGAGAAATTTAGCTTTCTGTTAATAGTTACGGAATTTTTAGCTAAATCTGTTTTGGGGAAAATTTATTTTTATCAACCTAAGAAGTATATTCAGCAGCTAATAGATCACGTTATCAAAACAATTTGTTTTATATATATATATATATATATATATATATATATATATATATATATATATATCCTTACTCTGTCCTGGACATTGTGTTTTACCTGGATTCTATCCTCTTGGAATAACTTCTTTTTTTATATATATACAAATATGTATGTATGTGTATATATTTATATATATTTTGCATGTGTGTGTATATTTACCACTAATATTATATATATATATATATATATATATATATATATATATATATATATATATATATAGTTAAATTCCCAGATGAATTGTCATTTGATACCCATATATATATAAATTCCAGTTATTTCAAATGCCTAATATATTCTTTTAAAATTAGAAAAAATTGTAATTTAGTATAATATATAACTGCGCCAACATTGCGATAACCAGATATTTTTATTAAAATTTCAATTATGTAACGGTCAGTCTATACTCATCCCCTGAAGATTGCGTTGTGCATGAAACTCCGAGCCGTGCTATCGGTGAGGGATAATATGGATATTTATTAATTTATACTTAATAGCTCTGTTTTATTCCATTGAGAACTGTTTTATTAACACCAGCACTGTATGTGCGATATTAAATAAACCATGTCCTTTGTGCATACATGAGAAACTACATATTACTAACTTTTTATTTTTTATAAATAAAAATTTACTAAATCAGAGAAATGAATTAGCTATTTTTTGCCGTCATTGTCATAAATTTTACTTAAATAATATTTAATTATAAAATTTTAAAAAAGTGACCTGATAATATACATACTTATACTTGATATGAAAAAATCATTTTGCAAACTGTAAGTAATTCTAATACATTTACTTGTTTTAAAAAAATAGAAATATAGTCTATTAAAAATTAAAAGTCATATTCTAAACTAAAACATCCCCAAAAAATCTTTAAGTATACAAATGGAAAAAATGCCGTAAGAATTTTTTGCAGTTAACAATAAAATTTTAAAAAAAACCAAGACGGCATGCATTTAACGGATGTCAGAATTCGTTGAAAAATACATCGCTACCCCTAGCTAAACGTAACCTTTTTTCAAACGTAACTAATAACTGATACAACAAAAGTTAATGAAAATAAACACGCAACCACCCCTTGTCTGGATGAATGGATTTCTCTGTATCCTTGGAAACAATGAATTATGAATTTTTGCTGTGCCTTTAAAAGTCAGTAAATTTTAAAAAATAAGTTACTCCAAAATTCGCTTGAGGATGAAATGGAACGAATGTTTTTAATTTAATTTAATTTATAAAAATCAAAATATCTATAAGAACACCGGATTATATATTTTACTGTTCTTTCTTTTTGCGCCGACGGCTTAATGGTTAGAATCTCCGACACCAATTCAGTCGGGTTTCGATCCTAGCTAGAGGCAACCGGATGTCTAGACACACTGATGAGCTGTGAAACAGTGAAACAGTCTGTATGTAGATGACGTTATATTGGCTCCTGAAAAATAATTTCAGTTGAGCACTCTGGGGAGGAGGTGTGGGTTGGTAAACAGTGACTATTATAGCTATATAGCGAGACTCTTCGCAAAAGTGAATTGAGTCACTGTCGGTCACTGGGCGTGTTTCTAAAAATAAATACGCTAAAATCCACCTTCATCCCTACCGTGCACTTAATGGTTAGAATCTCCGACTGACACCAATTCAGTCGGGTTTCGATCCTAGCTAAAGGCAACCGGATGTCTAGCCACACTGATGAGCTGTGAAACAGCGAAACAGTCTGTCTGTGGATGACGTTATATATATATATATATAACATGATAAAATGTGCATGTCAAGTGTGTATAAATGTAGGTATTTGTAAATATTTTTAGGTTATATACATAAATGTGTATATATATATATATATATATATATATATATATATATGTGTGTGTGTGTGTGTGTGTGTGTGTGTGTGTAGTACTCTATTTGGTGAGTTTGTAGATATGAGTCTCTATATGTATACAGTTGAAGGTGTATATATATTTTTTCAAAATGTATTTTTGTATATACTATATGTGTTTATACGTATATAGGTATACATGTATTTATGTTGAGGTCAGAATTTGTTCTTATTTAGGTTTTTATTCACTTAAAATATCCTTTTTTAATTATTTTTTATTTTAGAAATTTATTTATCATTTTACTTTTTATTAATCACCTCTTTTTTAATTACCCGGATATAAATAACTACTTGGAAAGTAAATTTTCAGATATATCCAACCTTAACACCAAAGATTACCAATTCCGAATCTTCTCTCTAGTTTTCCCTTTCTTTCTCCTCTTTTTTCCTTTCTTTTTCTTTTGCTCTTTTTTTACTTTTTCTTTCCTTTCTACTTCGGTGAATAAGAGGTCAACCTTTTTACTCTCAATCACTACTGTTTCATCTTATACGTTAACCCACACCCCTCTATATCCCACTAGACAGGTAGATCTTCGTTTCTCTCCCTATAACTTTCTCTATTTCTTCCTTTCCTAGCCTCTTTTTTGAACCTATTTTGAAACACAATTTATGTTAATTTTCGCTTTTCGTTTTGCGCCTGGAAGAATTTTAAATCCATTCATTGTGCAAATCAAAACCGTTTGGCCTGAGGTAGCGAAATCGAAATATTACCATGGATTTCTGAAGTCTCCGCTTTCGTTTTATATATATATATATATATATATATATATATATATATATATACAGTAGCGGCCATAATATAAGGAACATAAACAACAAAGACATAAGTATGTGTATTACTTAAAAAGTAATGCATGATTAGCAATGAAATTTTTACCGAATAAAGATTAGGGTGTAATGCATAAATATTATACAAAGTTACAAAAATTTACATAATAGTTTTTTTTTTTTAAATAAAGATTAAATGAAACAATCGCGATAGATAGATAGATAGATAGATAGATAGATAGATAGATAGATATTGTATGTATAATTTTCAGAAAGGCATGCCCTCTTAAATAGATTAGTACAACAGTATTTCAACCCTATATATATATATATATATATATATATATATATATATATATATATAGAGAGAGAGAGAGAGAGAGAGAGAGAGAGGGGGAGACTTAGGGTGTCATATAAGCAATTTTGGTAGCAATAGCGAAAGAAAGACTTGGAAAGGGAGTAAGGACTTGAAAGAAACGATGACAACCAAAGGAGCTATCACCATTAATTGAGTAAAAGCATCCAATTAAAGCAACTTTTATTCTTCCTTATTAGTTTAATATTCATGTTATCGTTTTATCTGCATTTTTCAAAATGGCAACGGAGATTTTTCTCATTCACAAATGCTTTTCATTCTCTCTCTCTTTCAAGTTTCTTCCGCCTTATATTTCTTTCTGCTTTCTTTATTCACCACACAAAGAAGTTCTCTTTCATACATTTTATGGATGGATGTATATAGAAACTTATAAAATCGATATAATTTTCAGGGCAATTTTTGAGATTCAGGACAGTAATTGGAATTGGATTCATATATAAGCACAATTGATATAATATCCAAATTTCAAGTGTTTGTGATTAACTGACCTGAATTTTGGAATCCAAGAGAAGAGAAAAGCAGGTATCCCAGTTTTTGGGATCCATATAAATTTATTAATATATAATATAAATATATAACCACTTTTAACATTGTAATATACCAGATTTTACAAATTTCTGAATGTAATGTCTACTACATCAGAGAAACGTATTATGTTAATTGCCCGCCACGAAAATCAGGATTTTAAATATTAACTTATAGACGCGTGGATTGAACTAATTAAGTTAGCAGTTGCCGGGAAGATTGATGAATTGTTCGATAAAAGCAGATCATGTTCAATACTTTGATATAGCTTAGCTTCATTAATAGACAAAATAACCGACAGGCTAATAGTTATGAATAAACATAGATCAATATAGAGAGAAAAACAAACTGAGATCGAGAAACATGAATATAGATTGATATTGCAACTATGTAGGAATGATAAAAAGTCAATATAAAAGATAGGAACATGATGAAAGGGAGAGTAGAGGAAATGATTTTTTTTATTTGTATCGAATAAAATGAATATAGACTATTAGATGATTATATATTACTAAAGACAGAAAAATATCAAGATGAATAGATACGAACAGACTTAGTGCATAATCTTTATACAGAATGTTATGAGAAGAGAAAGATCATGATGTGGTAGTCTTTCAATTCGAAAGGATCCATACTCCTTGAAATGCAGAATTTTCCACCTGCACGAAACCCAACAACAAGAAGGAAGATAATATGTAAACGTGGCAGTTATAAAACGGACCACACACACACACACGCACACGCACACGCACACACGCGCACGCGCGCGCACACACACACACACACACACATATATATATATATATCGATGATCATGAAGATTGATTAACCGGAACTTTATTGAATCCTAATTAAATGAAGTATTTTATTGGCGATTATATTGAGCTGAATAAAAAGGCCTCTGGGAAATACAAGGGGGAAAAGGTCGAATATATTCAGTATCAATATTGCAAATAATGGCATAGCTTTTAATCGATAACAGTGACTTCTCTTTCATTCTTCCTCCCTTTTTTTCCCTACCACTAACCTCTTTGCTTTCGTTTGTCTTTCATGTTGACATTTTTCCTCTTTCTCTAGATAGCACCTGCTGTTAAGCAACTAGCTAGGTTCACGCTCTCTCTCTCTCTCTCTCTCTCTCTCTCTCTCTCTCTCTCGCTATTCCAGTAAGTTTGATCCTTGCTCATACCTAACTGCTGTGTCTCTGTCTTCCACGATAAGCTTAGTAAAAATACGTCTTTTTCTCTCGCTTGTCTTCTAATTATTGCTATTGTCAGTTTTATTTTACACCCTTGATTATTGCCACTCTTTCCTTCCTTTTTTCCTTCTTTCAAATTTATCTTTCTTACCTCCTCTTCTTTATTTCTTCTCTTTTTGAGTATGTGTTTCTCCGTTTTTTCTTCCTTCCTATTGTATTTCGTTGTATTTATTACTTTTTTCCTTATTTGTGTTCAGTTCCTGTCCTCTTCTCTCCTCTCCTCCCCTCCTTCCTATTCATTCTCTTTCAATCTATTTAGATCTTGCTGGATTCTGACTATTTCTTTTATTTTACTTTCTTTTTTCTCTTCTCTGTCACTTGAAATTGAATTAATTTTTCCGTTTTTATCCCTCTTTTATCTCTTTTTACAAGATGGTAAAAAGAGATATTGATCTTTACTTAAACTATTCCCTTCCCTTTTAATCTATCTTTTATTCTATTTAATCACCGAATTTCGCTCTCATCTTTTCACTTTCTTTCATTTTGATTTGTTTTCATTTGATCTTATTAACATTTTCTTATATTGCAATTTTGTTCCTTCTTTCCTACATCCTTTCCTTTATTTCTTCATTTAAATTTTTTCCCAGATTTTTTTCTGCTATTTACCTAGTTCTCTGTTCTCTTCTTTCTAATATTTACCTTGTTCTCTGTTCTCTTCTTTCTGTCTCCTTATTACTTTATTGATCTCTTGACATTTTAACATACTTCAATTTTATTTCTTCCCAATTTCTTTTCTTCTGCTTCATTCTCTCTCTCTCTCTCTCTCTCTCTCTCTCTCTCTCTCTCTCTCTCTCATATCTATGTTACGTTAACGAAAATTTTTCTTTTTCCCTTTCTATGCATTCCTTGTATTTTGTAATATTTTTTTCATTTTTCACTACATCTCCCTCCCTTTTTCCCTTTCCTTCCTCCTGATCTTTCCCATCCTTTATATACTTCTTCTTTCCTTATTTCGATCGTTTTTCTTCTTCGTTTCTTTCGATTTCTCTCTTCTCCATTCCCATCCCTGCTAATCCTCTCCCTACTTTTTTCTTAACACTTTCTGTTCTTTTTACTGTGGTAATAACATGCACGTGGGGGTGGTTAACTGCGGTCTCTAATCAACAATACCGGAAGCGGAAACAGGAGACCGGAAAGTGATTACTTGGATGAATAGTCAAAATGAAACACAAAGGTAAAGACAGTTGTGAAGTTGCTAAGCAACTGGCCGGCCGTGTACAACACGTTTCAAACAAACCTGGCGTGGAAAAGACGGATATGAATGTCACGAAATCAGAGGGAAAAGCCGATACAGTCGACTTGTGAAGGTCACAACAAATCAAGCAAGACCACAGCAACTAATACACACACACACGCGCGATCACAAACACACATACATACACATTTTAAGGAAATTATTCTATAATTATATTTGCATTTATAATTATATATACTTAATATATACAATATAATTATATTTAAAATTATAAAATACATATATAATGTACATATATGTGTTTTATAATTATATATCTAAAATATATTTCTTCAATATATATGGGTGTGTATAATGTTATTAATTCTGCATGATTTATAAAATAATTAATTCTTTTTCTCGTATACAAAGTAATTATAACTAATTATTTTACTCAGATTTGAATCTTACGCAATTTCTGTAAAATAAATAACTTTCACTTCCCAATGTTTTGCACTCGTGAAATACAAGAATTGTCAGTTTTCGCAATGCTTATTGCAAATTAATCAAACAGTTAAATGAGCCAATCTCTTTCAATTTCGTGTTAGTACAATGTACTAACCAATGTAGTAAACTAATGTAGTAAAACACCGCATCTTGTTAAGGTTGACTTTCATCAACCGAAATATATCATGTGAAAAACTAGAAATTCTTCTTATTGCAGGCAACAAACGTACCGATATCTTAACCAGCACAAAAATGACAGGGCAAAATATCTTTGTCCATTGTATTATGATAGAGCAACCAAGAAAGCTGACAGCATTCAGCAGATAAAGTAATATACCTTATGTCATTTATAACATTATACATAATATATGGCATCACTCCGGTAATAATACAGCCTTTAATATTAACGACTATTTAGGACAGTAACGCCTTCAAATTACTTCTCTTGGGATTTCACGCACTTTCCCTATATGAATTCCATTTTTCTAAATCGTCCGCATTGGTCTCTTTTGGGATTTTAATCAACTGCAACAACTTCACCCAAAATCTGAAATCACGTCCTTTTCAACGGCGATTTAAGCATAGGAAAAAGCCTGTAGTTGTAGGGAGTCAGCTCAAGATAATGCGTTAGAACTTGACAAACTTATATAGTTTAATGTTTTACCAAAACAAAAACCTACACGAGTCATGAAAAAGGGTCATTCGAGATATTAAAATTGCTGAACACTGAAACCCTAAATCATCAAATGTGTTCAACTTTTTGAGGTGTTCTACTTGTCTCCCAGAGCGTTGATAGATCTATTCTAAATTCTCAACCAAATTTACAGCGTCATTACTAAAGTTTTTTTTTTTCCAAGTAAACCATGATGCATATTTTCTGTCGGTCTTTGAAAACTTCCATTGTATATTCTTTATACTAATTTGGAACTGGAGTTTTTTTTATGTTCTCGACTTCCCGATTTTATCGGAACTAATTTGAAAAAATAAATGTTTAAGCAGCACAGCAAAATTAATTACCTACAATTAACAAATCAAATATCATTTGCAGTTTGTTTGTTTTACTCAGAATGTAGTGGAATTCATCTTAGAATGGTAGAAGATTAATTAAAGTTACAATTAGGTGCAGATATAGCAATCATGGAAGTAATTTCTATGTATAAGAAAACATTTGTCTGAGAATAGAATAAATCGCCCTATCTGTGAAATAAAGGAAAAAGAAAATTTCCTCAGGGATAAATTCATAAACCGTAAAATAAAAAAGCAAAGACACGCCATTATTATGCCCTTGTGTCTGACGACTATGATTAATAATTATATATAAGTAGAACATGATATTCTGCAAAAATCTACCACTGAAAGATTTATCTTGGAGATTGATCACAAGCTGTTTTTTATGCTAAAATAGATTTATTTTTCATCTGTACAGATTGCTTCGTGAAATAAATTTGTTTCACTGCAATACAACTAATAAAGATATTCAGTGATCCTGGAGCCTTGTTGAAATTTGTTCACATTCAAGATTTTGTACGTAGAACCCATTTCTTATGGCATTATGTACTACTTTATAAAAATCTTAGCTTCACTGGCAATGTGCTCTAAATTTGGTGTTAGATCATTTATTATTATTATTATTATTATTATTACTATTATTACTATTATTATTATTATTATTATTATTCACGACAATAGAATCAATATCGATGGCAATTGAAAATGTTCTCATCTAACCTGATCTTTTTTGGAGTAAAACTTTAAATTCTTTGACGTTCTCAAATTAATTCCATTTTCTTACATTTTTACTGGCATCTTTGCTTTTTGACAACGATTTCGATAAAAGATGATAAAAGACGATAATTGTTTTTAAAAACGTAGCAAATTTGTAACTAAAATTATTTATCAGGACACGTAGATTTGGCAGAGAATGAATTGTTTCATGAAAATAATGCAACAATCATGTGACAAGATCCGTATGGATCCAACCTACAGACAGTAGTTTGTGAGACAAACTAGCTCCCAGCATTTATTATATGTATCGATATTTGCACGCATACCGTGCAGTAGTTCGTGAACTGAGATAACAAGAGATTAACAAGAGTTTGAACCTTACCGAGTACTTCAAAAATTTTAAATTCTGCCAAGTTGAGTGTAATTTAATACATTATGTATCAGTGCCTACCAACCTGAGTAAACTGCATTAGCAAACGAAACTCTGATTAAGACTTATTTATCATTATACATGGTAAAGGGACATTTCAGAACAATGATTCGATTGAATGGGGAATGATGCATGCTTAATTAAAAGGAAAAAAGTGAATTATTTTTCTCGGACCAAGAGAAGATTGAATTAATTTTAAAAAAAGTGGCGTGAATTATGTGACGGTTTCAATTTGATGTTCGGTTCCTGCAACGAAAGGCGAAGAGGAAATGTTTTTTATTGGCATGAAATAACAGCATTTATTTCAAGATTATATCGCTGTGTGTTCATCTGATATAAAACTAGTAAATAAGGACTTCAACTTAATTTTTTTTAACTGAAAGTCTAGCAATGGCATTTCGGGATGTGGTGTAAGACAGTAAAACTCCGGCAGCATTAATGAAGATTTAAAAACATTCCCACCTGACCAGCCGTGTGGCTTCGATAATGAGATAGCAATTTGTTAGTTTTACGTGGCGAAAACCTGCCGGCTTGAATGCACGACAGAACAAAATTGCGGAGCTGGGCGTCTTTGATTACACACTTCTCTTAGAACAATGATCGCTCCTGTTACCTTAGAGGCCAAAGTAACATCCAATCAAGATTACAAGGGTAATATGTTAATATCGGGTTTACCTTTCCAACTGGGTCAGGAGTGTGATGGATGGTGAAAGGTGTTCAAAGCCAAAGAGTGTAGTGATAGGTTGTCCATTTCTCCAAGGGCGAAAGTGCTAAAGAAAAGAAAATGACTGGAAACAGTGTGTCAAGCCCGTCTTGATAATTACAACAATACAAACTTTAGTCGACTGACCATGTAGGAGGGGTTCTATTTTGATATTATTGAATGTGAACATGAAAATATTTTTGTGCATTGCAATCTCCAGAACAGTTGAATACAAAAAGATGGTCTGAACTATTTCTTATTCTATCTATAGATGCAAACTTATTTATATACGTAAATATGCATCTGATAATTGTTAAAAAGCTTGATTTAATAATACAGAATTCGATCATTGCTTGATAATCTACAATGGCTTCTAAATATCTGTATTTTTCTATTTACCTATGCCAATCTATTTTAAATGTACAAGCGAAGTGCAAAGTCACGTTCACAGACAATACATTAGCAACTACTCTCTTCTGAATACTTCGAGCCAAGGGTGTGATGGATGGTTAACGATTAAGCACTACTAAC
Organism: Acanthosepion pharaonis; assembly: GCA_903632075.3. Taxonomy (NCBI): domain Eukaryota; kingdom Metazoa; phylum Mollusca; class Cephalopoda; order Sepiida; family Sepiidae; genus Acanthosepion; species Acanthosepion pharaonis. The sequence goes on along the minus strand of CAHIKZ030003744.1, from coordinate 169,871 downwards.
AAAAATAAGATTATAAGTTCGACTGCAATGTCATGTAATTTTTCAGCTCCCTAGTCATAAGTGGATGGATTAGGCAACTAAGTTAATCCCGAAGATATAATCTGTACTCCAGGAAACTTGAGGCCCAAATGTTTCAGGAAAACTTTTTTTTTCTTTCTTCGTTTATAAACTGCAGAATATGGACCTAGAATTTAAAAAAATAGATAATCTAAAAAGCAAATAAGCAAAAAGCAAATAAGCAATTGCAAAATTTTAATCTTTTTGTAGATGACATTTAAAAACTATAGATTTTGTAGATAAAAATCGGTGCTTCTGTATCTCCAATTATTGGTCAGCCTATCGCTCATTTTATTAGATATCTATTTGAATCTTTCAACTCTTTGTTTTTGTCTCTCTTTCTTTAAAGAATACTTCCGAAAGACTACCTGCCTTTACGAGTCCCACAAGAGAAGGAAAACTGCTGGAAATATACGATCATTCTCCAAGAAAATCGGACCAGCAAGCTGCTAGTGAGATAAACATTAGATTTTGAAATGCTTATCACATTTGTAGATACAACCACTGGGAAAGTGTTACACTAATTCACTCCCTCAATGGAGATGATCCTGATTGTCATGATGAGATTAGGTCAATCTTTATAAAACTCTCTCGAACAGATGATTTGGACGAAAAGGGAACAGTAAATATTCACCGCGTTCACCCCTTCGTGTCAATGGGTTTAAATTTATGAAAGCATTTCAAAGGTAAGTTTTATCGCGCAGAATCGGCAGTAGTCAATGAAATGAAAGCAGCCATTAAAATCGTATGCTCTCAAACATTAAATCAAATGATTTGTGTTCTTTTCAATTTCAGTGTTCCGCGTTGTTAGTAGTATCAGGACGGCCATTAGTTAGAACACTTGCAATTGCTCAAAAGGTTTCTACATTCTACTTTAATTTGAATCATAAGACTTTGATATATCTTAATGGACATTCAAAGTGTGTGTATATATTTTGATATAAACTGTATTTTTTAAACTAGACTAAGTTTCGTGAAAAACCAACTCTTATGACTAAGACAGTTACCATGCAAAATTGGAAGAATCTCTTTTAACATATGCTTCACTTATATCCGTGGGGTATTTCATTTTACAAAAAAATATCTTTTAAAAAATATTTGCAGTTGCTTCTATTAAAAACATTTTAAAATGGCATCCTTAATTAACTTAAACATCGCGTTACTGTTTCAATTAGATCCCCCAAAGACATATTTATGTTTTAAACATTAAACATTCGTGAAATATTCGAACTTTATTCATTTTGTAAAAATTTTCCCATAATATCATGTAAATACATATAATGTAAAGAACCTGATTAAGAAAATATGGATTAATAAAATAAATTTATTTATTACGATTTTCTCACTAATAGCTACCTACGAAGTGCATATATTTCCAATCTTTCTATTGTAAGAATATTATATAAAATATAAAAATGTGTAGAAATAAATGCCATTACAAAACTGCGAATGAAAATAAACATGTACTGTTAAGTACAATTTAATTAAAATCTGTACCAATGACTTCAACATTCTTGTCTCGGTGATTAACAACACTGTTTATACAGTTGGCTTGAATCTCATAAATATGTTTTTCTGCCATTTCCGGCCTACGAAAGCGCTTTTGTCAAAGGGCTTAAAATGTGATCACCAATCAAGAAAGAAGTGGAGAATGCATCATTTATTTTTGGATAATCTAAGTATAGGTGCCTCGTGATACTTTATAATTCTATTAAAATCCTGGTTTTGATTCAATGGAAACAGTTTTCTTGCAGAACTCAGTGATAACTTCGACAAGATGCGAATGTGATTAACTTTTTACAAGTATTTCTTGCAACTTTTATTTCTGCTCCTTTTTTAACTCAACACTTATTCAATAGTAATGACCACATACAACTTTGTTGTTTCATTCTCAGTTCAAAAATGTAAAAAGGTAACAGGGTCGAACAGAGAACAACGTGAATATATATTAAACATTATTTAAATAAATAATATGAATGTGACATCGTGATCTCAGCCACTTTTAGAATGTGTTTATCGATGCTAGCGATATTTATATAGTTTTGTATCATGGAATTTTGAAAAACAAAGACATCCTAAATACAAGAGATAATTGAACATTTACCAGAAAGCAAGCGAAAAAACTATGTCTACTTATTTCAGTACAGGATGTAAAAACAATAGTTTCTGTGTTTGGATAAATCTGAACAAAATTTCTTGAAACAAAGAACTCGCAACTGTCAGAATTCACCCACTTTATAAAATTGTAACAGATGTAGGGAGGGGGGAATAGAATGGCGCACTTAGATTTTATTTGTGTTAAATTTGTAAGTTATTGTTTATTTTTTGTTGCTTTTAGGCAAATTCTTTAATAATGCGTCGGTTTATCAAAAAAGAGAATAAAAAAGAAAATGTGACGGTTAAATTTCGATTGGAATTTCTGGAGAATTACATTTTCAGTATTGTTTTCTCACACATAACACAACAGTATTGATTGACTACATTACTTAGAACCAGGGAATGGCACTCTTCGGCGCAGGCTCTCTTCGGAGCAGGCTCTCTTCGGCGTAAAAACATCTCGGCGCAAAGACATAGGCGCAACCTCTTTTCGGCGCGGGACCACTTCGATGTGGTAATTAATTAAGTGGCGTGGCGATTAATTTTACATAAAATCATAGAAGATTAATATTCATAATATATATATATATATATATATATATATATATATATATATATATATCTTATATATTTTACAAGCACATTGCATAAAATAAAAAATAAATTGTCTAAAGGTGTATCTACAAATCTTCATATATTTATATTTGATTTGTAACCTGTAGTCGATATTAAATTTGTCAAATTTTCTCAATTACAAAGCGGCCCTTTAATTAAACGCAATTTTACTTTCCTTCGTTCCATCTCTCTCCCCCACCTCTTCTTTCCCTCCCTCTTATTCTAACATTAGATTGTCTATGGTGTGTGTATGTCACTACGAAATGTATCTTTATGCATTAGACATCCATCAACATTCATTCTTTTCTCTTATTTAAACCCCTTCCACTCACCTCTCCTAAAATTCTCTCTGTTAAGGTTTAATCTCCCTCCTCCTCATACTTACACTCTCTCTAAATTCTGTTTTTATTTCCGGAGTTGGGTTTTTTTTCTGTTTTCTTTTTGAATTTGTAGGTCTGATGAATTGGCTCGTATTTACGATTCCAATGGAATAAATTATGACCATGGAATATTAGTGTTTAAGCCTTTTTATTATATCCTTACTCTGTCCTAGACATTGAGTTCTACCTGGATTCTTCCTCTTGGAATTTTTATTCTAAAAATATACATGTATGGGTATTTATATATTTTGCATATGTGTGTATATTTTCCACTAATATTATCTATCTATCTATCTATCTATCTATCTATCTATATATATATATATATATATATGTGTGTGTGTGTGTGTGTGTGTGTGTGCGTGTGTGTGTGTCAGATTCTCAAAATTCCCGACTATCAGTGAGGATCGAAGTCTCTTATCAGTGGTAATTGATCTAGCCACGCAATATCAATTATCAAGCATTACACCACGTCGATGCTCCTGTGATAATCTATTTTTATCCCGTCATCGAAGTTTTTGCCTAGTAAAGTATGATATATATTCAAATCTAGGCCGTGTCTGTGAAATTTACTTACACAAATAGCCTTGAATGTGGATTAAATAGCAGTGAAGAATGAGTTCTTGAATCTTGGGTGATAACGAGTCTAGAAGGATAACATTGAATTCAAACTGGTTGAGTGTACGAATAACAACTTCACCCTGCTTGCTACTGAATTACAACAGCATCATCTTGTGTGGTAATGTTGCTGGGGAACACTATACTCTAAAGTAATGGAGAATACGTTAAAGAAGAAATATATATAGAATCAAATTTCATTGTAAAACAATTGCAAAGCTGTGCAAAGTGATAAGATGATAAATGAAATATTTATGGGGCCATAATGTTATTCATTCAAACATCCTAATCCCTTTAATTTTAAATATATCGTACAATTCTTATGATGGTTACATTTATTTTCAAGAAATATATTTGGTCAACATCCATTTTTATCAACGTCATTTTCCTATTGATTATCAAACGTCGCAAGAAATACTTATATTAATATCGTTTGTTCACTAGTATCCGTAATCAATCCAAATTAAGTTGACACCACAAGGTGGCTGAAAAGTTCTTAATTTGACCCATTTGTTACAACCTTTACGCCATTGTAAGCATCTCATTTTGAACATACATCTTCAAAATGTACGACTATAAAGTCATGTAGTTACATTTTCTCGTTTTAATGACAGGCAAAGGTTTCATTTTTTTATCGATTGCAGTACCTTAATTGTTGTGGATTCCGGGGTGAAATACAGTTTCAAATGAATGACAAACGCAGGAATGAAATATAGCAAATAAATGTATTGACGTAATAATACAATTGGTAATACGGTTAGTAGATCCAGAAATGCGGTTAGTAGCAATAATAATATATATACAGTCTGGGAAATTCAGTATCGAAGTATGACTTCCTTCTGAGTCTACGTGCTCGCAACTGTGACTCCTACAAAGCGGTTACCTCACACACTCACTCTTTCACTGTATCTCTCTCTCTCTCTCTCTCTCTCTCTCTCTCTCTCTCTCTCTCTCTCTCTGGGTATTCACCGGCAGCAGTACATGTACACACTGGGCGAGTTCACTTGTATGAAAAAGGGGTGGACCCCATAACATTAATTTTAATAGAACAATATCCATAACACATTTCACTTTATAATCGACAAATAAGGATTAATTAAGAGCAGAGTGTCCTTCAAATAATTGTCGATTATGTTTAACATCATAAATTTAATTAATAAACAAATAATAAATAGAATGATTCAAAGCCATGTATTATTAGTGTTTTAAAAGTGTCACCATAACATTTAAAAAGGACACAAAACAAAAAATTTCAACCTGAAGTAAAAAAAATGATAATAATAAAAGAAAATAATTATTTAAATGTTAAATGTATTTCGTTCCACTATACGAGGAGGTAATTAAAAGATTTTGGTCAGACTCACTTTCCAAAATCTAAACAAACATCAATTTTTTAAAATTCTTCTGTGTGTGTGTGTGAAAAGAGAGAGAGAGAGAGAGAGAGAGAGAGAGAGAGGCATACATAACGAATACTGAGAGATTGGTAGGGGTGTAAATTCGCTTATTTAAATTTGAGTGTCTTTTGTGCTTTCTCCATCAAAAATTGTTATTCTTTTTGCAAAAAAGAAAATTATTATTTAAAATAAACTTGACATAAACATTTTTGTTTGCACAAACAAAAACGTGTTTGCTTTCTTGATTCCAAAATTATCATCTTCCGACTCGCATTCAAACAAATCCTTTTCTCGCTCATCTGATGCTTCACCTTCGACTGCCGTTTCTCATGTGCCTTCGACAACCTTCAGTTTTCTTCATTTTATGAGCATTTAATATAGTCCAGCAGTGAGAGTACAACATTCGAGAGACTTCTTTCTTCCACTTGTCAATGCTTCCTTGTGTCTAAATTGGTTTAATCAAATAGAGCAGACGTTAAATCAAATAGAGCAAACGAAAATCCACATGCATGTGGATTTTCACAGACGGTTACACAATTATAGACAACTCGGGGAAAAAAGTACAAACAGCTTACCGGTTTCGCATTTTGATCATGCCTGCTAATTTTTAATATATCCTCAGTGATGTCTCGTTGCTAGTTATTTTCTTCTGGTATTATTCTTGAAATGCAAGAAACTGATCCTAATGCTTCGATGAAATACTGACCTCTAATCTTTACTCTCGAAATAGGATTGATTACAGCCTGCTACATGATAAACTGTAAAATCTACCTAAACAAAATACATTTCTACTAGTCTGCCTACAAGTAAATACGTTCTTCATAGAAAATGGTAAGCATCTCGTTTTTTTTTCAGAAATAAATCTTGTCTTTTTGCTTAAATTCTCTTCATTCTGCTCCTACTATCAATAGTTACGCGGAAAATGAAATTGGCGACCCGAATTCAAATCTTGGTCGATTGTTTCGATCACTTGGCACATATACCCTTGGAATAGGCATGAATCTATCCAAAACTATGGATTAAACAGCAGGGCATATTGGGCTTCCTTGTTAAGGTGGCAACCCGTTTAGCAGAAGGAAAACTGAATTCAAAATCATCATCTGTCAGGATTTTGCCCTGGACGCACCCACTGCTGTCACGGCTGAAGTATATGTGATACCTCCACAGTACTAATGGGTTACAGAATTCGTAGCTATTTATCTGCAAGTTTTAATTAGTTTGAAATATTCCAAGTCTATCCCTGTTGCAGTTCTGTAGTGCCATATTTTGTTTGCTGCATTCATTATGATGTTGCTTACACGTTCTTCTTTTATTTATTGAAGAAAAATTGATTTCTATATGTGTGTGTTTACCTTGGATCTCATGAGCTAAGCTTAATAGAACACAACTATTAAAGGAAATATTTTATCAATATTTGAAATTAGTCTTCTTTCTTCAAAACTTGTGAAAAATAAAAATGCCTCAAACGAATAGAGAAATGAAATCCAGTTCAAGTGATGCACGGACTAAGAATAATTTCACGAGCTTGCACAATTCTACCTACGAGTGATTTGTTGAACAATAGCTATTGAAAAAATCTTTTTCTACTTTCATAGACAATGACAGTAAAGTTACCGCCGCTAAACAAGAATAGAATTATAAAAATATAACATAGAATTACTCGAAGGTTTTATTTCTTTAATTGATGTTTTTTTACAACGGACAGTTAAACTTTTGTTGGTTTGAAAATTGCCCATCCTTTCACAATTTGAGCCTACACGTATTGCAGTAAAATTTAAAAGATGCCTTGAATTCAATGGCAGAATGGGTGGTATGCGCATGCGCAGAGAACAATAGAGCGCGAATCATTTGAGGCAATTGCATAATAGTTATATTTTCTCTTCGTTTTTTGTTTATTGCTGGTGCACATTAATTTTGTTTTAATTCATTCTCATAACAGGAAGGATTTAGCTGTATAATTTTTTTTTTATTTTCCACCCTTAATTTGAGAAATAATATCTCTCTACACACACGCGCATATATATATATATATATATATATATATATATATAATAAAGTGTCACAACATTAAAGACCGCTACCCAATAACATGTATTCCCTCCTTCGCTTGAATAAAGGCGGCTACTCATTGTTGCAAAATCTACGAAGATCGTTGGATATATATATATATATATATTGTGTGTGTGTGTGTGTGTGTGTGTGTGTGTGTGTGTGTGTGTGTGTGTGTGTGTGTATGTGTGTACCAGGACTGTCTATAATTGAAGTATGACTGCGGGTAACTTAGTGAAGTATACAACATGTATACAATCATGTATAAATTTGGCGAGCGATTCATTGTAGTATCTTGATATTAACCGAGTTTTCTTGTCAGTTACGCGCCATGGAAGGGTACGCTTTCTTGTTTGAACAACAATCATCCCCGAGGAGAATGGCAACCATAAAGTCGTAACAATATTTTACATTAAGATTTGTGAATGTCACACCTGTCAAGTACAAACTCTATTCGTAGAACATAGTAACCGCAACAGAATACAATCCGTAATTATTACGAGTTACCAAATCTTGCACAATACCATGCTGAATGATTTGATCGATAGCATCATGCATTCTCTTCTACACACAAACTTTACCAAAAGATAGAAATGTAACTCCTCTGACTATACATTAAACCAGCTTATCATTGTTCAATACTGATGTTCTATAGCCCAAGTGAGGCCCAATAACTGATGTCATCGTGCTAATAATATATCTTCGTTGGTCGACGAAGGTGAAATCCTAAAGAATGCAACGTATGCTGTAATAATGAATTGGAATGTAAATTGTTCCCTTTCTTTGGCTGGTTAACATCCTTGTCATTTGACGACATTCTTGCCTTTGCAACACTTGTAGGCGCCCGCTTTTTTCACATGCCTTTGTTCGGAATTCATGTATACTTAGTAAATACTTGCTATGGTTGTCCGAGAAACACCGAGAGTAGTTGCCACCTACGAGATAAGGTACACTATTTTTCGGGCCCAAGTAATTGTTTCGTGGTCAAACGGTACTAAATCTTACCCGTGTTCTATAGTTGCCACAGCCACAGGTAATGAATGATCAAAAGTTTCAGGAGCTGACATAATTGATGGCTTCCCATCTTGGGTTTCAAAATATCCTTGCTAAAATTTAGTCCACCCTTCTTTACAGTTGATTATAACAGGTAATATCAACTAATCTTTGCGTCATTCACACATGAATATTGTTTGGAGTTTTCTTGTGCAGAAACATGAGCCTCATAACAGCTTGGAGTTCAACATTAGAAAATTTCACAATTTCTGTTGCCATTTTTCACTCAATGATTTAAAAGACAATAAAAATTAAGGTCAAGAATTCAGGAAATTGACGACACTTTACAAAATAAAAAATGCTCTTTCGAGAATTAAATAACGATCAGGTTTTGGGAAGTGGGTCAAACCGTGAACTCTTCAGTAACCCCTGTCGCGGTCGCCGATTAGCCGCTCCTTAGAAAGCCGACCTTGACCTTCACAACACCTGATCTCGCAGATCTAGGTCAAGCAACATGCGAGAAACCGGACGGCTAGTCCAATATCGCTTATGCCAAACCATACCTCATGTGCATCTGACTATGCAGAGACATTCCAAACATCAGCAACCATAGATAGTAATTTATTATCTACGGTCTTCTACTCCAGGGAGTACTTGAACAAATCTTTCCAAATATTCTTAGCCACTTTTCACCCAAATCCAAGCTGCTCGGCCCGGAGGATTGGATCAAAGTGTAGTACGCTGTATGATTCTTGTATTTTGTGTAGTATCTGTTCTTACCAGCTTGATATCGCATTGGATTTTTTGGACTTTTTCTCACTTGGATTATTTACTTGGATTATTTAGCAAAACAGACTGACACAAGGCAAGTAAAAAAATCCGCCTGTCAAGAAAAAGAATATACGGACATCCGGACATAAATCGATAAGTTTTTCCTTTTTACCCTTTTATTTTCAAAAAAAAACTTTTTATTTTTCGTTTCTCTCTTGGTTTTCTTATTCCCTTTTGTTGACTCGGTATTTTTGATTCTTTCTCGTTTTTATCCCCTCCACATTTTAATTTGCCGTTTTCCTTTTTTGTTAAAACTATTATTGTCTTTGGTTTGCCCCCCCATTTTGTAATTTTTATTTTGTTCTTAAATAATTTTTTTTGTCCTGTATATACCAAAAACATTTAAAACAAAAGTTTTTAAGCCGTTAGACTGTGGTGGTTTTTTCCACCATGGTCGATAGCAATATTCCTAATACTCCTGAGACACCGGTTCCAGAACCGGTGTCGCCTAGCAAATCGGCCTGGTCGCAAAACAGGCCGACCCAGAAAGATGGCAGCTTTTATGCTAGTCAAAGAACAGTGTTTGAGGAAACATTCAAGGGCAATGAGTTCCTCACTATTAAAGAAGCCCTAAATGCTGTGGAACCTAGAACAATTTCCCTGCTGACTTCGGACGTGAAAACAAGAAAGTTATTTGGAGTCAGCAGGAGAGCATGGAAGAAACACTAAAAGCACTACGCATACACCCGAAAGTGCTGGCGAGAAGAACTAACGCCTTATGGGACATTCTTCTCGCAACGGAACAAGAAGCCAGGGATTTGGCCGGGAAGACGTTGACGTCCAAGACCCTGAGACTTCAGACAGAATACATGGGCACCCGCAGGACAAGGATTACCGTCCATGGGGGTGCCCGTGGACATTCCGAAGACAGGATGGGGCCTTCTTCACCAAGTATGGAGAGGTGAATGAAGTGAAGGCCCTCAGATGTAAGTCTGGAATTGAGACGGGGGACATGGAGGTGCAGGTAACTCTAAATAGAACTGCATTTAAGGACGTCCCCAACACGTTGACCTGCCGAGATAGGAGGATGCTGGTGGTGGTGGAGGGCAGGAAGCCTTGGTGTTGGTCGTGTGGTGTGTCAGGCCACATGGCGAAGGAGTGCCCCCAGTAAGAAGGGCACACAAGCTGAACCACAACCGGCAGCTGCAACAGCAAAAAAGTTACTGCAAGTCAACCGGAGGAGGGGACGTCTAAATCGGACGGAGAGTGGAAGGAGGTGGTCAGAGGCAAGAAGTCTCCGAAAGTTTTACCTCCACCCCGACAAAAGAGATACCTCAGCCGGTAAAAAAGTGAAAAAAGAAGGTGCAGCAGCAACAAAAAAAATAACAGCAGCAGCAGCAAACAACAACAACAAAAACAAAAAGAACAGCAGCAACAACAACAACAGAGATGGAGGTGGACAGAAACAACCCACCTCGTGCTTCATCCCTGAAAAGGTGCAGGGAGGAAGACGAAGACGACGAGGAGGAAAATAAAAACAAAAAGAGCCTAGCAGTAGTAGGGCGGAGGAAGGCATGGAGAGATCCAGGTCGCTCTCCGTCCCTGCTTCTCCAAGAAGATCGGTGGCTGCCACCAAACCTAGGAGCCACCCTCCCTCCCCGTCCCGTGCTCCACCCCCTCGCCCTCCACTTCCTCCTCCCCTAGATGCATCCCACCCTGCCCCAACATCTACCTCTTCCCCCCACCCGTCCCGAGAGAAAAAGAAAAAGAAAATGTTTGCAGGCCCCGAGTCTATATGCAAAGTCGACAGAAACGACTTTAAATGGGGCCTGACAAAGCAGAGGAAGGCCATCTTAGGAGGTCTGTACAAGATGGACGCTGTCGACGGAAAAAGTATAGAGGACCCCCGAAACTTCCCACAGGCCCCGGGAGTGATAACCTGCGTGAGGGAGAAGGGGGCGTATCTGAAGGTGTGGAACCACATCTTTGAGGCGAAGGAAGCCTTCCTCGACATCCGTATAGTTGAAACGGACAATTCCACCCTTAACAAACTGAGAAACTTTTGTGCTGGGAGGGTCCCCGTGTTGCTCCATCCCTCCTTATATAGGGCGTTAAAGCTAACTTACCCCACGGACGTCGGCGGGATTGTCCTAGACGGTCGTATGACGACCGAATTAGGAACCGGAAATCTGGGACAGGCTGTCGGGGTCCTTACCAACACAGATTTCCGCCCGGTATGTGAGTAGGCTTTTTGCATGTTTTCTTTTCTTTCTTTTTTGCAGGCCTAAACCATGTCTGTCAAGATAGCGACGCTGAATGTGAATGGCTTGAGGGATCGGGGTAAGGCGGCCCGCCTGCTCCGGGATCTCCTGTCGTTCGGCTTGGATGTTGCCGCGATCGAAGAGACCCACTTTGTTTGCAGTACCGATGCGTGTGTGCTGTCTAACGACTTTGTCGTCTATTCAGCATATGGGGACCGAGCTGCCAGAGGAGTGTCTTTGCTGGTGAAGCGGACTCTGATGCGTAGGTAGACCTTGTGCATACCGTTACCGAGGGACGGTTGATCGTGGCCAATATTGCCATGAAAAGTGCTTCGTTCCGAGTCATTGCGGTTTATGCGCCCAACGACCAGGAGGAGCGGGTTTCGTTTTTTCGGCTTTTGGGGCCCTTCCTGGTGGATTCAACGCGCTTAGTTTTAGTGGGGGACTGGAATGCCATCCTGGACCTCATGTTAGATCGGGGGAGAGGTGCTTACGGGAGAGGGGGCGATCGTAGCCTGGTTGAGGTGATCAACGATTATGGTCTCGTTGATAGATACCGGGTCGATGGGGAAATGTGGACGTGAGCTTTTACCTGGCCATCTGACAAGGTAGTTAGCTAGATCTGTTAGATTGCCCCACGTTCCACTGGGTAGGCTATTTGGATCACACACTTAATTGTGACCGGGTGGCGTTAGATCATAGGCCTGGATTTGGCTGCTTACTAAAAGTTCAATCTGTCTTTACTGGACAGGCAGAACTTCGAGGAGCAGCTAACTAGCTCAGTGCAGCGGGGAGCTAGTGGGGGCGGTTATCGGGAATAGGTGGTGGGACAGACTTAAATGTAGAATTAGGTCCTTCACCACGGATTTCAGCAAACGGCTCGCCCTAGATAGAGCTGATAAGGTGAGGACACTTAAAGCTAGTTATTCCCGGGCGGTGGCTGGGGGATCCCCAGAGATAGCCGTAGCTAAGGAGGCCCTGGAGCGTTTGAATAGCGAGCGCTACATGGGCCAGGTAATTAGACATAGGTTAAGCAAGATGTCTTCCGAAGCCGTGAATATGGGCGCAGATTTGCGCAGGGAAGAGGTCCGTCGAGGTGGCGATCGTTACATTCGTGAAGTCGAAACCCCGGAGAGGGGCGTACCTTCGGGCCACTGACGACATGTGCGAGGCGTTTCGGCGGCATTTCGAGAGCCGCTTTACCAAGGAGTCTGGTCTTCGTGAGGACGAGTTTCGCAGCTATTTGGCTGACTTTCCTCGGCTTTCGCCGACTGAAGCGGCTAGCTGCGAGGGAGAGATTACCGAGGGCGAGGTCTACGCGGCTTTGAAGAAGGTCGGCAGAGGCAAGTCGCCCGGTCTGGATGGTCTGCCCTATGAAGTGTACTTGAGGCTGTCGCACATCTTTGTCCCGATTTTGACGGTCGTGTTCAACAACTGTTTCCGGCAGGGGTCCCTCCCCGACCGGTTCTCCAGGGGTGTGATCACGCTGTTGAAAAAGGGCAAGGGTGTTGGGAGGAAACTAGACGACTACAGGCCCATAAATCTGCTAAACACAGAGTTAAAGTTTTTAGCCAAGACCCTGCAGGAGCGCTTGCAGTCAGTTGCCGAGTCTCTGTTGGGTCCCGAGCAGACCTGCGCTGTGAGGGGTCAAACAATTCAGAGCAACCTGCATTTGATCCGCACGATCATAGAGGGAGTAAAAGACGACGAGAGAGCCGCGCTGATCAATTTGGATCAGTCCAAGGCATTTGATAGGGTTGACCATCACTACCTTGCTACTGTCCTGCAGGCCGCCGGATTCGCACCCGACTTCTGCCGTTGGATTAGCCTCCTGTATCGCTCCCCCAGTGCTGTGGTACAGGTGAACGGGAAGCTGTCGGGCGCTTTTGCGCTGTCTAGGTCGGTTCGTCAGGGTTGCCCGCTGTCGCCCCTACTTTACGCTTTGGCGTTGGAGCCTCTCCTTCGCCGGCTGAGGGACAGGGCGTGCAGTCCGGCCCTACGCGGAATCGCCGTTCCTGGAGGAGCTCGAGCCAGGGTTTCTGCGTACGCCGATGACGTATCTGCTTTCGTGTCGTCCCGCAGCGACATTGATGCGGTACTGAAGGCGCTTGATCGGTACGAAAAGGTGACAGGGGCCAAGATTAACCGCGACAAGTCGTCCGGCTTGCGGCTAGGTGCCTGGAAGGGGGTCGATCTTCCGGGGCCCTTCGGTTGGACGGACGGTCCTGTCCGCATTCTCGGAGTGTGGTTTGGACCCGACCTCCAGCTGAAGAAGAATTGGTCTGAGGTACGAGCAAAGGTCAACGCCGCCGGTCAGACTTGGCGTCGACGGAGGTTGTCCGTGAAGGGCAGGGCGGAGGTGTGTGCTACATACATTTTCCCTCTTGTCCTTTATCGATTGTCCGTACTTCCTCTCTGTGACGACCATAAGAAGCCGCTCGAGCGCTCGCTATCCTCCATCTTATGGAGGGGACGCGGGAATCTGGTCGACAGAGAAGTCTGTGCACAACGTCCGTGTCATGGGGGGCTGGGAATGCCACACTTGCTGAGCCACAAACGTGCCTCGAGGTTGGCTTTCCTACGCCGCGCGTTGACAGGTGGAGATCCGATTATTGAGGGGATTGTGAGGGCCGCCTTCCCTCGCCTTACCATCAGTCCCCCAAGCTCGCGGGTGGATCGCCGTCGTAAACCCCGGGTTCAATCGGTTTTCTTTCGCGAGTGTCGGTCGGCCTTGTTGGCTGTCCCTTGTTTCAGTGACCTTTCTCGGTCTAGGAAGGTCTTCTATCGTTTGTTAGTGGAGGGAGTCGCGAAGGATCCCCTACGTGAGGATCTCGACTTGTCGGAGGAGGAGTTTCGCTCTTACTGGTCTTGGGCGCCAGCGGCAGATTATCTCAGTAACCCTGAGTTTTCGCTTACCTGGCGATTGGCTCGGAATCGGCTGCCTCTCAATGACAAGGTCTTCATATGGGGTTTGGCGGATTTGCCAGACTGTGAACGGTGTGGCCTTGGTTTAGAAGAAACGGCTTCGCACGCCTTCTACCATTGTCCCCGGGTCCGCCCCCTATGGGACCGTGTCGGCGAGCTGACGGCTCGTCTCGCTCCCGAAAAGCTTGTGCCCATTGATCGCGCATACGCGTGTGACAATGTGTCGCCTCGGGGTGAAACGGATGGTGTTTTTCACGCTGCTAGCCACGGCTCGAATGGTGATTTGGACGACGCGACAGGAGGAAGTCTTGCGAGGCAACTGTCTTTCTCATCAGGATCTGGCCCGATTCTTTGAGCATCAGCTCAAGATGAAGATTAGAACTGATAGAAAACGATTGCATTCGACAGTCTTCAGCGAAAGGTGGGTGAAAGAGGCGAGCTTGGTTCGTTTGAACGGGGCTAGCCTTGATTTTCTCTTTTAGGTCAAGCCTACGTCACATCGGGGTGGTTTCCTGAGGAGCCCTCCCCCTGGTTAGGTTAGACAAGCTTTGGTGTACCTAGTTAATGTGAGTAAATGTGCTTCCTGGTTCCTGGCCACTTCTTTGGTTATGATCCAGTTTGAGATTCCCAACCTCCCCCAGTTTGTTTTTTGGTCCCCTTTTTTATCTCGTCTGGGTCAGCGTTATATTCTCCCATGCCCGTACGATTTTCTTATCCGTTCCCCGCACCCTTAGTGAGAGAGCTTCTTGATTTTGTCCCATGGGCAGAATACAGCGGCCTCTTTGTATTTGAGGGTTGGACGGGCCCTACTAACATCAGTTATGTTCAATTTGACTTATGTTTATATTTTCAGTTTATTATTGGGTTCATCTCCCTCCCCTCTCATCCCTCATCACGAGATTTTTATATATATACAATTATCATTAAATTTTTAATGGCATGGGGCGCGTTTTGTAGCCCCCCCCCTTGTGAGGATGTGGTATTATGGTGTAAGGAGGATTGTTTGGTGATGGATGAGTTCTTGTGGTGAGTGGGCAAATTGTAATGAGTGAATGGGTCGTGAATCGGATTAGCTAGGTATAAGATAGTCAGTGACGACCAGCCTAAACCCCTCCCCTTTTCAGGCCTTGTGCCACAATTGTATTTTTCGATACAATAAATACATCAAAGTGTAGTACGCTGCCTTTGTGAACTTCCGGTGCTTTTGTCGAGAGTGTTACTCTTCGGCGCGATCCCGTCTCCACGGTCGATCCGCCCTGGAAGGTGTAACACCTCTCTGACCTGCTTCGCCTAGTGATACACTCTGGCGCGATCCCGTTTCCGCGGTCGATCCGCCCTGTGGAGTCGTATTACTGTTCTGCCTTGGCCCTGTTTAGGGACTCCGTCTTCGCCTGGTGATACACTTTGACGTGATCCCGTCTCCGCGGTCGATCCGCCCTGTGAAGTCGCATCACTGTTCTGCCTTGGCCCTGTTTAGGGACTCCGTCTTCGCCTGGTGATACACTTTGGCGCGATCCCGTCTCCGCGGTCTATCCGCCCTGTGAAGTCGTATTACTGTTTAGCCGAACTCCGTCTTCGCTATTCGACCGAACCAGCTACGTTCGCCGACCAACCCTAAACTACCGGGCCAGATCAACCCTAAACCAGATCAACCCTAAACTACCGGACCAGATCAATTATATTCCCGAACCAGCTACGTTCGCCGACCAACCCTAAACTACCGGACCAGACCAACTATATTCGACCGAACCAGCTACATTCGACCGAACCAGCTATGTTCGCCAACCAACCCTTAACTACCGGACCAGATCAACTATATTCGACCGAACCAGCTACGTTCGCCGATCAACCAGTCATACCGCACCCGACACCGTTGTAAACGTGTTAATAAATTCGACACTTTTGTTCATAACAAAAACCTTTGCCTTTGTCCCGTCATTGTCTTGGCTGTTCACATTTATCAACATTAAACCTTGCGGGGGCGACATCCTACTCGGCCCCGCAACACCCCTCATACGATGTCAATCTTTCTTCTTTCTTTGTTGGAACATTTCATAATTTTAGAAATAGTATAATAAGTCATTTTAATAAGAGGCTAACGTTTCATTGGCGTTTTTCGAATCTTCACAAAAAAAACTAAATACGCTAATCGACTGTTTGTGATTCTTTTCATTTATTTCCCGACAACGATATAACATGAACATTTACAACTTCTTTCCATGCTCAGAAATGAATGACTTATCTGGTCTGCATCTCAAGAAAGCTGAAGTTGTAATATATCCGGGCGTGGTCAGGTACAAATCTATGCCTAATTATTCCAACGACACGTTGTGGTCATTCTAGATGTTGACACACCTCATATGTCCATTTGTTTTCATTTCTCTTTCTGTCTGTTACACTTTCCATTTCTCTTTCTCTCTCCCTCCCTCCCTCCCTCCCTCTCTCCCTCCCTCCCTCTCTCTCTCTCTCTATATATATATATATATATATATATATATATGTCACAAAATTCACAAACCAATTTTTTTACCCAGTAAGCCATTGTCCCGTATGACAATTGGTGGAATAAACTTAGAGCTAACTTTCACTGTTGATTATGCTGCTGCCGGCTGTAACGATTTGACTACTGTTCATGTTTTTATTGCTACTGTGGTTGAAAACTTGCTGTCATTCGTCTTTCTTTCTTTCTTAGTGACTTCCCTATTGTATTTATTTCTATGCTAGGTCTACTAAGGAGGTCCTCATAGTCAAATCTGATTCTTTCAGGCCGTCTAAATCACTAGTGTTCTTCCCTGTGTGACGGTTACACACCTGGCCCAGGGTCGGATCCTTTGGTTACGGCGCCAACGGTGACGTCGCTCCTCCTGGTCGCTCCTCCTGGGTCCAAGCGTGCCGCTCCAACCCCTTGGTCAGATGATCACCAGCCTCGCCTTTCCCGACTCGCTTCCAATACCTGGTCACTAAAGCAACTGTACCGATCTCCGGTCTGTCTACCCACGCTGTTTAGATCTTAGACAGACAGGACCAGCAGGGATTGGGGCCGATACAAGTTGAGTCCGACGGGGTGGCAAAACACAAATAAAAGAGAAAATAAACTCACGAGACAAAAAGATTGCTGATGAAAAAAAATGGGTAACAACCTTTATATCTTAATGTCCGCTACATAAAAACAAAATTGTTCTCATTTCCCAACCCGCTCTGTGGACTATGGCACAAGCTTCTATCACACAACCTAAAGATTTCAATTGCCTACTCTTTAGAATTGTGTATGTCGGAGTGTGGTTTGGTTCGACACTGGGGCTAATTTCTATCGATCATTCGCAGTTGATTCTTCTCTTCGACTTGAGTTGTATTTCTTCTTCTTCGTCGACTTAGGCTGGAAGTTCTCTTGTCTTCGACTTGGGTTGTATTTCTTCTTCTTCGTCGACTTAGGCTGGAAGTTCTCTTGTCTTCGACTTGGGCTGGAAGGATCTCTTGCCGCAACTCAGCCGCAACTCTCTGTCGTCCGAGGTGATCTCTTCTCGCTGCCGTCCGGGGCTGAACTTCTGTCTTCGACTTGGGCTGGAAGGATTTCTTGTTTCGAGGATTCTTTTGCCCGCAAAGGGGCGAGTGAGTCGGGCCTGATGCCCGCGTTCAGGCTCTTTCCCTGCCCGCGGTCCAGCTGCAACTCTCAACTCCAACTGATTTCTGTCGACTGGGGTCCTGCTTTTATTGACGCCGCAACAAACTGGGGTGGGTCTGTCGGCGTCAGGGTTTTCTCAATAACTCCAAAAGTCGCATTATTTTGATTTCCCATTATCGCTATTGTTTTCACCCCTACTTCCTCACAGTGCCTTTTGTGGGGAGGTGCACACCCATCTCTCTTAGTCTCTCGTATGTCAGGTGACCGTTTTTCGACCAATGGTTCCTGATCGGGCATTTCTTTCTCTTCTTTTCTGCAGATCACGTGACCGTTTCCGACCAATTGTTATTGATCGAACATCCTTTCTCCTCCTTTCGGGCGTGGTTACATCGTTCTTGTTTTTAAAAAACAAAATCCAATTTTGCCTTTTTTGCTGCACGTAAAAATGACAATCTTGGCTTTCTCTCACCTGGGCTCTGTCAACCAGCCCGCCGCTAATTAGTTGTGACTTCAGGAAAGAATATTGTCGCCATCTGTGATCTGAGACAATCGTTTTTTTTTTTTCACCTCTTGTTTTTGGTCAGACCCGACAGTCAGAAAATCTTAATTATCTACATTGAAAATCTCTTTCCCTCGTCAATGTGGGGGTTCTAATTTTTAACAGGTCAGAATCTGTATGTCGTTCCACCGGTCACTCCCCTCAACCCAAAAGACACTTTTTTTTCTGATTAAGATTTCGTTTTCATTGTTCCCAAAATTTCCCTTTATCCAAATTGATAAGGTGTCTTTCTACGCAAAAGTAGGCTAGATGCTTTGACCGATATCTGGTTTTCATCAAGCGGCCCGTTTTGATATCATGTCTTTTCCCTTTCTTTCTTTTTATTATTTCTAATTCTATTCTTCCAATTGTCTTTAAAAAATTCGGTCAACATGCTAGCTAAGATATCTTTCTGACTCGTGTTTTTGTTAATGACCGCTTTTTTGTATTTCTCGACCTCTCTCTTTCCCCTTCCTTCTTCTTCCCTTAGGATCGTCCAAGTACAATCTTAGTGAATTATTTTCAACTCAATTATTTTCCGTTTTAAAAAAAATCAACAACCTGTTTAGTAAACCGAGTAAGAAAAAATTAAATCATATTTCTATGAATATTTCTAATAATGCAAGGTGCCACAATCCTCCCCTAACCGATTTGTCATTTACCCGTAAATGACACCTAAACCCAATTACATCATTTAACATGCACCATGCATTTGTCTCATGCAATTCTATTCTACTTTCTAACATGCAAGGGTAATGTTCTTTCCATTTTCTTTTGTTCTACATGCAATGAAATGTTCTTTTCATTTTCTTTTGTTCACATGCAATGAAATGTTCTTTTCATTTTCTTTTGTTCTACATGCAATGAAATGTTCTTTTCATTTTCTTTTTGTTCTACATGCAATGAAATGTTCTTTTCATTTTCTTCTGTTCTACATGCAATGAAATGTTCCTTTCATTTTCTTCTATTCTACATGCAATGAAATGTTTCTTTTCATTTTCTTTTTGTTTTACATGCAAGGTAATGTGTGCGTGTGTTTGTAGGTGCAGATGTGTTCACTAGGGTCTGTTCTTCTTGGTCAATGTTTTCCTCTCTGCCGTGGGAGGTTTTCCCGCCGCACGTGGTGGTCTCACGCCAGCCTCCTCCATTGGTCTTTCAGCAATTTCTTCGCCAGTCCTGTCTGAGTAAGGAACACTGCTCGGCATCTCCCTCTCGAGTTGTTGCATGCTCACTAGACTGTCGTTCGCTAATCTTCTCTTACTCTTAATCTTCCATATTATTACACCCCCCTGATGGCTATAACTAGGAATGTACCCATTACTATTGACCAACTTATCGCGATCTGCTCATCGTCTTCCCAAGCTACACCCTTCGTCTCCCAACGCACTTAACTTATCCCTTAAGTGATCCATATCGATCTTTTCTATTGGCTTCATTAATACTGGCATCTTATTTAAGGTGACATTAGAGAATCTCTTCACTATCGGCTCCCATAATTCTGTACAATTGACTAAGCCTCTACCAATCATCTCTATGAGTGAATCTTTTCTTCATACCTTTCTTCCATCTGGTAATAGGGGGGCAAGGAGATGGACACCCCAACCGCCGAACATCCCATGGGTAGCGTCACCAGGGATAACGGTGGCCTTATTCTTAATGTCCTTGTGGACTCTCCCCCACATACCCTAGACAGGCCGATATGTTTCTGTGTGGCTACTGCCCACACCCCGTCTGAAACACTGATAGCTTGTGGTAATGCCGAGTTTGTTAATACCTCTACTTGGCAGATTCTTTTGATTCCTTCCCCCTTCCCTTCAAACAATTCTAATATGCACATTCTGCGGTTACCAGTTTTATAGATAGGGCTCAACGAGGTACAAGTCCCCAGGGTATCATCTCTACACCTTCTAGCTTCTTCAGCTGATAGCAACATAAATTTCGTTCTCCCCGAATTTAATGCTATGTAGTCTGCTTCCACCTTGTACCTTGCTATCATTCCTGAAAGGTAACAAATTCTCTTGTTGTTATTCTTCACAATCACTTAGTCTCGCTCGACTCATCACTCAATCATTTCATAACTTTTCTTTTTAGTTCGGCTCTTCCTCCTCTAACTAACCCCTAGCAGACAGAATGGTCTGGTCAGGTGTGTGTGTCGCCCACTCTAAAGGTCGTACTTCATGACACCACTGGTGGCCAATCAATAATGCCAATGATCTTCCGTTCCTCGTGAGGTGCAGCCCGCATCTCCATCCCTCCACTCACATCTAACATAGTCAGCCAATAGGATCTTGGATGAGCCAGTGTCGTTATCTGTTGACACTAAATGCTTCTATTCTGCACAGCCCTTTTGTTCTACTGAGATTTGGGGTTCTTCTCCTCCCTGATCTCATCTTCCGAGGTGATTCCTGCTCAACCTCCACCCTTCCTTCTGTGTTTAACTCCCGTCCAGGAGGTTTTTGTCCTCTTCTTCATCCCCTGATTCTTCTTTCTGTTTAGAGTCTTCGCCTTGAATGTCTTCAATACCTCTCGACTCTATGTCTAAACTTCTCCTGTTCCTTATCCTTTCCCTAAGCTGGGAAAGGGGTATTCAATCCTCCTCCTCCCACTCGCTGGGCCCTTCGTCCTGTTCAGGGTGCCTCTTTTAGAGCCTTCGACTGCTTGATTGGACCTCTTCGTCTTTTTCTTCCTTTTCTTCGGACATGGGGGTGTGATGGCGATCTCACGGGGTCTTCTCTGCACTGATTCAGTCGACGACTGAACATCGCTAATCCCCGCTGAGGGTTCCAACTCTGTCACTCGGACTGCTTCGTTTATCTGGTCAAGTCGACCTATCTCCTCATCTTCTTCGGAGTCTTCCTCCGTCTCCATTCCTTCCGGTTCAACCAGAGTTACCTTCCTTTTCCTTGTCTTCTTAGGCCTCGGCTCGCTCATTTCCAGGTTAGCTATTTCAGCCTTCTTCAGATCATTGGCATGAACCCTCCTCGCTCGTCCTGCCACTTGATCCCATATTACATATGATACTGGGCCCGTCTGCTCCACTATCCGGTAGTACGGTTCCCATCTCTGGTCCAGTTTTCCTTCTCTCTGGTGGATTTTATAGTAGACAGGGTCTCCAACCTTCAATTCTACCACCTTTCTTTCAGCATTCACCCTCTCATTTCTTTTCTTCTGGGCCCTCTTTATTCTTCTTCTGGCCTGTACGAATATCTTATGTTGCTGTTCCAGCAATAGTTGATGATGATCTTCTCCCATATACCTTCTTCGGGGCTTCAGTAGGTTATCTACAGGCAGGACCACGTCTCTGCCAAACAACAAAAAATAAGGAGAAAATCTGGAGGTTTCGTTTATCGTAAACCTCACGGCCGCCAGAGCCTGCGTCAAATACAAGTCCCAATTTCCAGTGTTTTCTCTGACCAACTTAGCCAATACATCTCCCAAGGTTCTATGAAACCTTTCCACTTTAGCATTTCCCTGGGGTGATATGGGGATGTTTTTATGTGCTCTACATTCAAACCTGTCAAAACTTCTCTCATGATGCTGTTCACATTCTCCGTGCCATTATCTGTTACCAATTGCACAGGGGCACCATACCTAGGGAAGATTTCGCTTATTATCAACCCAGCCACAGTTCTGGCCTTCTTGTCTGGTACTGCAAATGCTTCAGGCCAATTTGTTAGCCAATCGACAAAACTCACTATATAGTTGTTTCCTTGTGCAGTTTCCCCATATGGTCCTGATACATCCATACTCACTTTCTCGAAGGGGAAGTTTGGTACGTCTGTCTCCTCCAAGGGTGCCATTTCCTGCCTTCTGCTCTGCGACTGGCACACTACACAACTCCGAACATAGTTAGTGACTTCTCCGTACAGTTTGGGCCAATAGTACTTTCTTCCTATGAGATCACATGTCCTATCAATTCCCATGTGACCCAACCTTTCGTGGCACTGTTCCAATATCTCTGGTCTTAAACTTTTGGGCACATACAACTTGGGTTTGACTTCTTCATCCCTTCCTGAGAGATAATACAGCCTTTCCTCTATTATGGCATACTTGGTGGTCTCTCCTGACTTCACCTTCTCTCTCAGAGCAGCTATTTCACTGTCTGCTTGCTCCTTCTCAATTCCTTCTGTCCAGTAAGGATCGGTTATTATCTGGGCGTCCCCTTCTTCGTCCGATTCTAATAAAGGGCGATCTTTTAGCTTATTAGAGTTAATTACTCCTATTCTATAGGCTTTATCATCTACTCCCTGTTCTACCCTTACAGATCTTTCTTCCAGTTGTTTCGGTATCCTTGAGAGAAAATCTGCGCACGTGTTTTCCTTTCCTGCCAAATACTCTATCTTACAGTGGTAGCCACTTAACTTAAGTGCCCACTGTTGAATTTTCTTATTATTTGTCCACTCTGCCTGCAATAGGTACTGCAGGGGCTTGTGGTCTGTCTTTATAGTGAAGACCGCACCATTTAAATAGTAGTCCAGTTTTTGGAGAGCATACATGATAGCATATGCTTCCCTCTCTATTACTGGCCACCTCTGTTGTGTCTCTGAGAGCTTATGGGAGAGGAAGTATATCGGTACTTCCTCTGGTATGCCTGGCACTGGTCCTTCCTTATCAGGACACGGCTGGGTAAGTACTGCTCCTACACACTGCTCACTGGCATCCGTGTATAATATCATGGGCTTGCTGAGGTCTGGGTACGTCAGCAGTGGGACGGTTGTCAACTGTTCCTTTAGCGAATCAAATGCTCGTTGACAGTCCTCTGTCCACTTGAACCTAGCGTATTTCTTCGTCAGGGCCACTAGCGGTATGGCAATTCTTGAAAATGCCGGGACGAAGCGCCGGTAGTAGCCTATAGCTCCTATAAAACCTCTTACCTGCCTCACTGTCTTAGGCTCTGGCATTTCCCTTATGACCTTTACCTTATCCATGTCGGGTTTAATACCGTCTCCGTTTATGACGAAGCCTAAATACCGAGTTTCTTCCCTCAGAAACTGACACTTTGACAATTTCAATTTTAATCCGTGTTTCCTCAACCTTCCCAACACCTGTCTTAAATGAAAAAAGTGTTGTTCCACTGTCTCCGAAAATATCAAGATATCGTCTAAATACGCCATGGCAAAGCTCTCGTATCCTCCCTAACACTATTGACATTAGCTGTTGGAAGACTCCCGGGGCATTAGCTAAACCGAATGGCATCACTCTGAACTGAAACAGTCCCAGGTGACACGCGAATGCGGCCTTCTCCTTGTCAGCCCTCATCCAGGGCTACCTGCCAATACCCGGACCTCAAGTCCAACGTAGAGAAGTACTTTGCCTTCCCTAATAATGCCAAAATGTCGTCTATCAATGGCAATGGCACCGCCAACGGCTTCGATATAGAATTCAGCTTTCTAAAATCTACACAGAAACGGTGGCCGCCATCTTTCTTATCTACTATTACTATTGGGAAGCTCCAAGGAGAGATCGATCTTTCGATCATCCCAGCTTCCAACATTTCCTCTACTGCCTCTTCTACAAGGGGTCTTTTATGTATAGGTGTTCGGTAGGGTTTTAATTTCACAGGGGGTGGTCTCCGGTGTCGATTTTCATTTCGACTGTGTGGGGTCTGACCTAGTTCCTTATCTGACTGGGCTACCACATCTCGATTGTTCCTTAACAGACCCCCCACTCTGGTTCTAAATTGATCCGGTGCTAATATATCCTCATCTAAGATTCCTTTTGTTTGCTCTACTAGCTTCCTTCGTTCCTCCTCGAATCTCACCCGATTCAGAGTTCGTAGGGGAAGTGCTCTCCCTATCTTCTCCCCTCTCCTAACCTTTATAGTCTTTTGGGCCTGGTTCACCATCATAATGGGCACCAACTCGGCTGCCTCCACTACCGTTTCGCACAGGGTTACCTCGCTATCTTCTAGGCTCTTTCCTTCTACAGGGACCAACTGCAGAGGTCCTCTCCGTACCTTTTTTTCTGACATTAACCTACCCTTTCCCGACACTGCGGTCCTAGGAGGTAACTTTACATCTTCCTCCACCACTATGGTTATCTCTTCCTCTGGTGGGCATCCCAATGGCGTTCTCTCGCCGTTCACCACCAACACAGTAGGATTAAACTCAATCTGGGCCCTCTGGCTCCGGAGCCAATCTTCTCCAAGATTGCCTCCGTACACAGGTCGGGGGTTACGTAAAATTTTGGGTGCTCTTCACCTCCCAATCCTCACCGGGAGCCTCACCATCCCTTTTATCTCCAGGGGGCCCCATCTGCTTGCGTGATCTCTATGTCCGCTTCCCGTAACCTTCTCTTCCGTTTCACCCGCCTGTATGTTTCCTCTCTCATCAATGACACAGATGCTCCTGTGTCCACCAAAGCCCTCATCTCTCTACCACCTATCTCTGCTCTACAGGATAGTTCTCTCTCTTGCGTTAGCGAAGAGAACACTTGAGCTTTCTTCTTCCTGGGTCCCCACATTTGGGTCAACCCAGCCATAGGCGCCGGCAGTAATATATCACCTTCATTTTTCTCATGAGGTGGAGTTCTGCGCCCCCTGCACCTGGGCGACCCCGGCCGGACCTCTCCCGGTCTCCCATGGCCGTTTCTAAGAATACAGTTTCTTTTCAGGTGTCCTGGCCTCCTGCAAAACCAGCACCTTCTTGCTGGACAGCTTGCCGCAAAGTGGCCCGCCCGACCACATGTCCAACATTTTGCTCTTTCCCTTTTTAACTGGGTTGGCCTTTGTGTCTATCCTCGGGGAACCTGTCCTCTATTCAAGCGGTTCGCCCACCCACTGGTCCAAGTTTTTATTTCTCTCCTTTTTAACTGGGCCACCCTCCCTCTTAATTCTGGGGTGGCCCGCTGGCTTTTCCCTGGGCCGGTCTCTTGGGCTCAGCCTTCTTTGTTAATATCGGTGGGGCACCCTTCCTCAGCCCGCACCACTTGGCCAGGTGTCCTTTCTTACCACACCTGGTGCATCTGTCCTGATTGAAGTCTGGGGCAACCCCCACTTCGTCGGACATTCCGCCGCCCTGTGGTCCTCGTACCCACAGGTCCAGCAGACCAGCCCGTATCGACCCGGCGTGGGCTTATAAAAGCCATGCCTGGTCGACCATGCCCTTCTATTGGGGTCCTCCTCCCATAATTCTGCCCGATCCACCTCTTCCTTAACCCTCTGATTCCACACCGGGGTTCTTCCGCCTACCCCCCTTCTTCCAGCCTCCTGACTTGGTATCTGCTTCTTCCCACACCTCTTCACTTTATCCCACACCCCCTGGCTCTCCCTGGCCAGCTCTATCGCTGCCGACAGTCTGAGCGGTCCTTCTTTCAATACGTCGTGACGAACACGCTCGTCGCTCAGCGCCTCTACATACAGGTCCGCCAGTTGGGCCTGCATAACCGCATTATCCCTGACCACTTCGGGGAATGCCAACGACGATAGCTTCCCCGCTCGGGCCCCTAATTCATCCCGCAGCTGTGTTAGTTTTAAAAGGGCCCTCATGGCCTCTATGGCCGTACCTTCGTCGGCGAATTCTTTGGTCAGTAGTCTTTTTATTTCTTCCCAAGCCAAGCGGGGTTGGTTCTCCAAGAGCCCCCTCACGAACTCAGACGCTTTTCCCTTTGTGGCATCGTATGCCAAATACAGGGCTTCTTGGTCCGAGAGCTCGTAGATGGTTCGGCTCTTCTCGAGGATTGCCAGCCAGTTTTTAAACTCCTTCCCGCTGCCATCAAATACTGGGACCCTCGGTCCACCCAACAGCTTCCTTAGATCCACTGACAACCCCCGCCCTACTTCTTCTTCACCCACCACTGCTCTATCCGAATCATAATCTGACATGTCTACAGAGAAAGACAGTCTATACAGCAACAATCGAGGTTGGGAAACAAAATAAGGTGTCCTACCTTACAGACGATTCTGTTCTTTCTTTTCCTTTGGTCCCGGGTCGTTCTGAGTTCTGTCTGAATTTTCAGCAACGGCGGTCGATCGTGGTCTTCTCAGGGTTGAAATCCTCGGTCACCACGGCACCATATGTGACGTGGTTGTCTCAGGGTTGATCCTGGTCACGGCACCACTTGTGACGGTTACACACCTGGCCCAGGGTCGGATCCTTTGGTTACGGCGTTAACGGTGACGTCGCTCCTCCTGGTCGCTCCTCCTGGGTCCAAGCGTGCCGCTCCAACCCCTTGGTCAGATGATCACCAGCCTCGCCTTTCCCGACTCGCTTCCAATACCTGGTCACTAAAGCAACTGTACCGATCTCCGGTCTGTCTACCCACGCTGTGTTTAGATCTTAGACAGACGGGACCAGCAGGATTAGGGCCGATACAAGTTGAGTCCGACGGGGTGGCAAAAACACAAATAAAAGAGAAAATAAACTCACGAGACAAAAAGATTGCTGATGAAAAAAAAATGGGTAACAACCTTTATATCTTAATGTCCGCTACATAAAAACAAAATTGTTCTCATTTCCCAACCCGCTCTGTGGACTATGGCAATTAAGTTTCTATCACACAACCTAAAGATTTCCGAATTGCCTACTCTTTAGAATTGTGTATGTCGGAGTGTGGTTTGGTTCGACACTGGGGCTAATTTCTATCGATCATTCGCAGTTGATTCTTCTCTTCGACTTGAGTTGTATTTCTTCTTCTTCGTCGACTTAGGCTGGAAGTTCTCTTGTCTTCGACTTGGGCTGGAAGTTCTCTTGTCTTCGACTTGGGTTGTATTTCTTCTTCTTCGTCGACTTAGGCTGGAAGTTCTCTTGTCTTCGACTTGGGCTGGAAGGATCTCTTGCCGCAACTCAGCCGCAACTCTCTGTCGTCCGAGGTGATCTCTTCTCGCTGCCGTCCGGGGCTGAACTTCTGTCTTCGACTTGGGCTGGAAGGATTTCTTGTTTCGAGGATTCTTTTGCCCGCAAAGGGGCGAGTGAGTCGGGCCTGATGCCCGCGTTCAGGCTCTTTCCCTGCCCGCGGTCCAGCTGCAACTCTCAACTCCAACTGATTTCTGTCGACTGGGGTCCTGCTTTTATTGACGCCGCAACAAACTGGGGTGGGTCTGTCGGCGTCAGGGTTTTCTCAATAACTCCAAAAGTCGCATTATTTTTGATTTCCCATTATCGCTATTGTTTTCACCCCTACTTCCTCACAGTACCTTTTGTGGGGAGGTGCATACCCATCTCTCTTAGTCTCTCGTATGTCAGGTGACCGTTTTTCGACCAATGGTTCCTGATCGGGCATTTCTTTCTCTTCTTTTCTGCAGATCACGTGACCGTTTCCGACCAATTGTTATTGATCGAACATCCTTTCTCCTCCTTTCGGGCGTGGTTACATCGTTCTTGTTTTAAAAAAAAACAAAATCCAATTTTGCCTTTTCTGCACGTACGAAAAATGACAATTTTGGCTTTCTCTCACCTGGGCTCTGTCAACCAGCCCGCCGCTAATTAGTTGTGACTTCAGGAAAGAATATTGTCGCCATCTGTGATCTGAGACAATCGTTTTTTTTTTCACCTCTTGTTTTTGGTCAGACCCGACAGTCAGAAAATCTTAATTATCTACATTGAAAATCTCTTTCCCTCGTCAATATGGGGGTTCTAATTTTTAACAGGTCAGAATCTGTATGTCGTTCCACCGGTCACTCCCCTCAACCCAAAAGACACTTTTTTTTCTGATTAAGATTTCGTTTTCATTGTTCCCAAAATTTCCCTTTATCCAAATTGATAAGGTGTCTTTCTACGCAAAAGTAGGCTAGATGCTTTGACCGATATCTGGTTTTCATCAAGCGGCCCGTTTTGATATCATGTCTTTTCCCTTTCTTTCTTTTTATTATTTCTAATTCTATTCTTCCAATTGTCTTTAAAAAAATTCGGTCAACATGCTAGCTAAGATATCTTTCTGACTCGTGTTTTTGTTAATGACCGCTTTTTTTTTATTTCTCGACCTCTCTTTTTCCCTTCTTCTTCCTTAGGATCGTCCAAGTACAATCTTAGTGAATTATTTTCAACTCAATTATTTTCCGTTTTAAAAAAATCAACAACCTGTTTAGTAAACCGAGTAAGAAAAAATTAAATCATATTTCTATAAATATTTCTAATAATGCAAGGTGCCACACCTGTCCAGTATTTTCAAATCATTCCACAGTGGGCTGATGACCACCACTTTTCCCGCCATACATGATCAGCCATGCCCCAATTAATTATCACCTCTCACTATGATGTTTTTTTTCATTTTCGCTGTTCCTCCAGTCTTATTTTTTAGGGGGCGGCTTGTTACACCTTTATATTGCAGTTGAGATAGAGAACATAAAAGTAAAACAAGTCGCCCTCTAAAAGTAAGGCTAGAGGAACATCGAAAAGCTGTAGTTCAGGTGAGACGATTAAATCTGGCGTGGCTGAACACTCTTCCCCGTAGATTAAATAATGAAATTCTCTGTAGGTTATTCAGATCGATATAGAGATGAGAAAGGCCAGAAGGCACAACGGCCAAAACGTTGTAATAAAAACAACTAAGATGAGAACAATAGTTCGAATATAAACAGTGTAAATAATCTCTCTCTCTCTCTCTATATATATATATATATATATATATAGAGAGAGAGAGAGAGACAGACAGACAGACAGACAGAGATTATTTATCTTTCTCTCTCTCTCTCTCTCTCTCTCTCTCCCTCTCACTCTCTCTTCCCAATGGAACAATTATTTTGAGACAATGGATATAGAAAAGGAAAAGGCAAAGGATAAATGCTTTTACGAAGCCCAGTTAATTTCTCCGACGGCACGACCTTGTTAAAAATACTGTAGACGAATTCTGTTAGAATAGCTTCGTTCATAACGATATGAATTATGCATTGACTCGTGAATATTCGACTGATAATGAAGAACTATTAATATATATGGAAATTACAGTTTGTCATTTCTGACTTGCGATGGGCGACAATGCTAAGGTTGATTTCCTGGTTAGGGAAATCCAAAGCAATTTTTGTATATAGCGGCTTAGGTTGTGCATTTAAAAAGTGCATTACAGGTCTCGGCGGGTTTGAATTGCTTGGTCTTTGCTTGTTTTGCTTATCTGGCTTCGAATTTAAATAGAAACTCGAAAGATGTGCCTTATTATTTAGTTAACGTCTTCAGTTTTCTTCTCAAAGATATTTTGTCCATATATTTTATACATATTTTTTTAAAAACATATTTTTATACATATTTTCCCTTTCTATATTTGTATTTTTATATTTTGTACTAAAAGCAGACTATAGATGAACATTATCGTTTTATCAGCAAAAATATATTTTATATTATTTTTATTTTTTTATGGACATTTCTTCCGGAAGAGATTTTTCTTTAGATCTTTCGAAAAGTTCATTTTACTTTTCTCTCTCAGATTTGTTTGCCACTTTCTCCAATCGCATACATACATATACAAAATTCATAGTTATGTTTATAAAAGCTGAAATGACAGCAAACATGTACAAATGTTTGACATTCGTAGAAGGCCACGATTTAGCTGATTTTCAAATTAAACAAACGCATTTATTTGAAAGTTTGAAGCACAGCCGAAATATAAAAAAATCTTCAGTCAAAGCTGCATCGTATAAACGTCTGTCTATATAAATATAAAACTGGCTTAATACAACCTCTCTATTCTCATAATTGTCCGTATATTATAATTTCTTCAAGTTTTTATCAATAAGTAACAGTTTTATATATTAGATGAATGTGATACAGAGCAGCAGAAAGAATTAGAAAGATTGTGTTGCGCCAACATTTCCAGTCTTTCACTTAGGCTTTTATACTGACACTATTGGAAAACACGCTATTGCCTCAACTACCAATAATATTTTCTTTGATCAGCAAGCTAAATCGAATAATTTACTTATATATTTGCTTTTTAAGAAAAATTATCGAATTGATACTTCCTCTTTCTCTCTCTCTCTCTCTTTCTCTCTCTCTCACTCTCTCTCATTTTCACTTTCTCTGAAACTTTTTTCTTTCTCTCTCTTTTCTATCTTTTGTCCTCGCTCCAGAGCATTGCTCTTGTGCATATCAAAGAATATTACCATAGTAACAGCTGTAAAATGCTAATTAAAATAAACCATTCCTTTCGCTCTGCATTTTATGAAAACGATTTTTTTTCTTTCTTCTATCTCAGTCTGTTTATATTAGCCTTTCAAAAATTACTTTAAAATCTATTCACCTAAAAACTGAAGGCATCGATTAACAATAATTTAAAACGCATTGCGGTAACTAAATTTGAATTAAAATCTATTCTGACAGAATATTTTGTTTCTTTCTGAAATTCAAAGAAACAAGACGTTTGTTGAAAACAGTCAGCTGAAGATTTTATGAAAATATGTTAAAGTAAAGTTTTTACTTGATGATAAGCAATCTTCTCAAGTTTGGGTAAATCTTATCATTTCCTAGGATACTTCTGCATATATTTTCCGTTTTCTATGCGTGGAATGAAAAGCATTGATTTAAAGAACTTCATGATCCATAAATCATTGTTTCTGAATGTGTTTAAAAGGCTTTCATCCACCTAAATAGGGTTTTCTTTGTCTACATATTTATTTCTTATACCTGTATTGAACCTCAGATGTTAATTAGAAGAATAAACCCAGAGACAGATTTTGCTTTCCTGAGAGAAATCTTAAAATACTTTTGATTATCAATTTTATTCAAAATTATAAAAATATGAAACTTGCTGATGCAGATATTTTTTACTTTTTAAACCTTGAATAGTAATAAATACCATTTATGAATAACTTAAAACCTCGAGACAATTGACATGACAATTTTTTCGTATAACTTGATATGAGATCGATTGGTCATCTATTTTTATTAATATTCATCGATTTCAATCGTTATTTACATTGAAAGTAGAAAACACTTGACCCCCAAAAGTTGTTTATTACAAAGTTTTTACCTTAAATAAGCATTGGACATTTTAATTCGCCCTCTAATTTGATTAAAATTTTCAAATCATTTCGTGATTCATCTCTTAGGCACATAATTTTAGTAGATCTCGTTTGGACTTCGATTTTATTATTAATGTTCGATATTCATGTGTAATTTGCTCCGAATTAGCATCCTTCTTGATAGTGATACTTTTTTTGGTGCAGGTTTTTATGTTGAATAATCGTCAACCTCAGATCGAACCCACTGAAATATAAATCTTCGATGTTCATTCAGAATTAACTTCAATTCTGTGTTTTAATTACGTTAAAAATATACAATATAAATTTGCTTTCCTAGTTTCAATTCAAAACAAAATAGAGTAAAATAATTGACTGGAATTTTAGTTTTATTCATGGTGTAATTGAAAGATCGATCTCGATCATAACTTCATTTAATCATGTTGATTAACAGTTGTATTGATTCTAACAAATAGTCATATAATGGCTTCCCGGTAAAGAAACAAGATTGAGTCTCGGCGCATATTTTCTCACATTTATCATCTCCGTTTAACCATCGTTTCATTCTTTTTTGTTTGAGGAATTTCACCAAAAACTCGAAAGAAAAACATGCGCGCCATACTACCGCTATATTAGTCAGTGTTTTAGTGTACTGAGGATTTAGAAGTTACCATAATTAATATTTGCGTGTGTCATTCCAAATAAATGCTATAAAACACTTCTCTGAGTGATACTGAATAATTTATATAAAGGGTTTATGGGTGTAACTCTCATATTCTCATTTAAAAACGAATATATATATATATATATATATATATATAAACCCTTTATGAAGTCGTCAAAAAAAACAAATGTTAGCGAATTATGACAGATTTTTATATACACAAAACCCTTTCAGAGAAAAAAAAATAGATAAATCTCCATAGACACTTAACCAGACAAGACGATGTCATCTTCCGCTTTGAATTTAGACACCCCAACCTTACCCTGACTTGATCTCTTTGAATGTAACTGAGATATTGATACAAATTATTAACCCTTACGCCCCTTTTCTTTAAATAATTGTATAGCCAAGTTACCATAGTAATTTTAATTTTAATAATGAATATGCTTATAAAACAGATAAATTTCAAGAATTAGTTATTCCAAAAAAAAATTTTGCTTGAAAATGGAACAGAGCTTGGTACTTTAATTCAATTTAATTCAAATCATTATATTAATGTTGTGGTAGGATCTTCCGAATTTTTGTTGGAATACAATCATATCTAAATTTAATTTGTTTTACCATTGCTCAAGGATCTCAAACAATGGATCTCATCCGTCGCCATTGTTGAAACTTCTGACTAATGTGTGGAATAATAATACAACACAAAATGTACTTAGAACAAAAATTTATTGAAACAAGAAAGTGTACTGCAATATTTACATATAGTCTTTTTTATATTCCTGGTAAGACTGTTCCTGGAGAATGTGTTGACTGAGTCGCAGTCGGGCAGAGTCTCTGGATTGAATTTTGATTCCTCCCTGTTCTTCCCGGTTAACCATATTTATATGGCCGGTACTCCACTATGCAAATTAGGTGGATCCTACCACAACAATTAAGTTTTCGGCTCTTGTTTTGAAACATGAGAACTCTTATGTAAGCGATGGAATCATATTTTAAATAAATAATTATATATATATATATATATATATATATATATATATATATATATATAAAATCTGACCAAAAATCAGATATATTTTCAAAATCCTTTCTTGGTTGGTCCGATAAATTTTCAGTATAAACTCGGGTTAATCTTAATGTTTGTGTCCTTAATATAATAGTTTAATCCTGATGTATTTGCTAATATATAAGCTATGTTGAGCATCGTTCATGTTTGACATGGTTATTATCTCTTCCGTCTTCAGACGACAACTAAATATATGTCTACCTCAGATTTCAGTTTTGCATTGGAATATTTACCTAAGTTGAAGAAGTGCTGCGCCACTGACCGCTATACTTCATACTGTGCGTAATTAACTCTCGGGCAAATCAATACATTCACTCGCAATCTAAATTACGCTAATTCCAATGGATGACAAGGATGCTATTTATTGATCTTTCGGTGTCAGTCTTTGAATTTCCTGTCGAAAAAAAGTCAGGTCACTTTTACAAATTGGTGCCGTTCTAATCGTATTTAGAGGCATTATGTTACGTACAAATTTCAAATTTTACTGATCAGTCAACTGTAACATGGAGAAAATCAAGCAATTCTAAAAAATTTTCGATGAGTTGATAATTTAGATATGGGCATTAATATATATATATATATATATATATATATATATATATATATATATATATATATAGATAGATAGATAGATAGATAGATAGATAGGCAGCATGTTTTCTTGCAAGCACATTTGGTTAAATAATCAAGACGTGTTATGTCTATTTATTTTAGGTTTAATCCTTTAAAGTCCAAGAATAAATTTCTTAGTGGCTGTAAAAATCGATAAAAAAAAATTCCCAAATTTTTATTTTCCCAAGTACTTTCAATCTCATTTCAGACCAATATTCATAAGAAAAAACTGTTTTACACCCAAAATGTGTTCTACCGAATTGAAATACACATTTCTCATTTCTAACGTAAGTGAGCCTTTGCTTTATCATGATAGATTTCCGTGACTTCATTGATAGAGTACTCGTCGGCATATATATATATATATATATATATATATATATATATATATATAAGAACGTTAAACATAAAAATGTCTTTTAATAAATATATATATGTGTGTGTGTGTGTGTGTGTGTGTGTGTGTGTGTGAAAACGTATATAAATATAAATAAATATATATATGTATAATTATTTATATATTATATGCGCGGTATTTATTAAAAGCGCTCAATATCAGAGATAGAGCTAACATATTTGGTTGGATAGATGTGAGTTTGTGACCCTGGGTTTCACGCTTTAGCGATCGTCAGACAAACTGATTAATTTTTTTTTAAAAATTTGGGTTTATGTAGATTGCGTGTATTGGTGTTATTGTGGAAGTGGTGGGGGAAACTTCGTCGCTTATGTCATCGTACTAACGCAAACATCGATGTATGCAGACACATATACATACTTGGTCGTCCGTCGGGACTCATACATATATAAACATATGTGGGCAGTTTCGTATATGACATATGTA
Organism: Acanthosepion pharaonis; assembly: GCA_903632075.3. Classification (NCBI taxonomy): domain Eukaryota; kingdom Metazoa; phylum Mollusca; class Cephalopoda; order Sepiida; family Sepiidae; genus Acanthosepion; species Acanthosepion pharaonis. Next base: position 135,479 of record CAHIKZ030003744.1, on the reverse strand, counting down.
TGTATATGGGTGGTGTTATGTCTATACATACGCATTTATATGTTGAAATGTTGAAATTTAAACATTGGAAGTGTGGCGGAAATGTCTCGTGAATGTCTCGTGAATGTATACATGTCATATTATTTATTTTTCCGCAGAATAATATTTCCTCGCATGTATGTATATACGTGTGGTGGGGTTTGTGTAAAATTATGATAGGTAAAAATTATTATTATTTATATTTATTTTTAAATTTTTGAAAAAAATGGGGGTTTATTTGTTATATTTAGAGCTGGTTATTTGTTTGTTTTTTGGTGACTGTGTATATGTAACAGGTAGAAATTTGTAATCCTTATTGGTTAATTTATATGGTGATGTTTAATATTTAATGTGCTGGGTGAGAGGGTAGTTCAATTTAATAACGGGTCTATATGATGTGATAGTAATGTTGCAAGGGATTGGAGACAATGATAATATAATTAGCTAATAGTTATTGTAAATTGGTAGAAATTGTAAATTGGTAGAAATGATTAGTAACGGTGGTGGAAGAATGATAAAACCATGAATGTAGTTATAGTGGTGGTAGCTTGAACTAAAATGTGGTTGTTGGTGTTTTATTTTATTTTAATTTTATTTTGTTATATGTATTAATTTATTTTGGTATAAATCCTGATAATAGGTATTCTGTGTAAAATTATGGTAGTTGAAGATTGCTATAATTTTTAATTTACAAAATTATTATTGTTATTATATTAAAGCTGGTTATTTCCTTGTTTTTTTGTGACTGTGTATATGTGACTGGTAGAAATTTCAGTTTGTAATCCTTATTGGTTATTTTTATAGTGGTATTAAATATGCTGGGAGAGGGGGTATTTTACGTTAATAATCATGGCAGGGTTATATGGTAATGGTAGATATGGTGTGATAGTAATATGTAAGGGGGTTGGTGGCAATGATAATATAAGTGGTTAATATTTATTATAAATTGTTAGTAGTGATTAGTAATGTTGGTGGGAGAATAATAAAAACCTATAAATGTAATTATTGTGGTGCTAGCTTGAACTAAAGAGTGGTTGTTGGTGTTTTATTTTATTTTATTTTCTATATTTATTTGTTTATTTTTATTTATTGTGAATCCTGGTAATCAGTATTTATTCTCATGGTTACATATGGAAATTATATCTGATCATATTGTTTTAAGGTATTAAATATGCTGGGGGAGTAATATGCGTTAAAGATTGTAGTGGATTTATATGTTAATAGTAGGTGTGATGTGTAAGTGATGGTGTTGGGTGTTGGTGGTAATGATAATATTATTACTTAATAGTCATTGTAAAGTGGTAAAAGTGATTACTAATGGTGGTGCAATGATAATAATGATAGATGCAATTATTTTGATGGTATCTTGAAATTAAATTGTTTATTGTTGGTGATTTGTCTATTTTATCCGTTTGGTATGAATTCGGATAATAGGTACTTGTTCTCATGCCTACATTTGGAGATTATCTCTGATTTTTTTTGTTTAGTAAGGTCTTTTGCGGTTTGTGTGATATTATTGCTACTTTTTCGTGGAGGTAAAGTAGGCATTTTTTTGTAATGTTGTTGTAGGCAGGGGCTTTTTTCAATATTTCCCAACTTATTGTTGGTGTGATATTTTTGTCTTTTTGCTGCCATATGTATGTAGAAAGTGTTGTGCTGTTCGAATATTTCCTGTTGTTGAATGAAAGGTTGTGATTGTTATTCCTCATCTTGAATGGACCTTCGGTGGCACCGATGTAGTGCATAGTGTTGTTGTTTGTACTTACCTTGGCCTTGTATATTGTGTTCGTAAGTTGGCAATTTCCCTGGAGTGGACATGTTGTTCTGTTTCTGCAGTTGCATATTGGATCTTTGGTTTCATTTTTGTAGGTTGTCATTTTTTTGTTGTGGCTTTTGATTATTTCTGTTATGTTTTTTGTACAGCTGTAACTGATCTTTACGTTATTTTTGTTAAATATTTTTGATAATTTGTTTTATTCAGTGAAGTGTTTTTCTATTAAGTTTAGGAATATTTTGCCTATGTTCGTTTTAACGGTTTTGTTATATGGCGGATTAAACCAGATAATGTTTCTCTTTCTGTTTCTGCGTTTTGGCTGAATATATTGTAGTTGTTGTTAACAATATATTGTAGTTGTTGTTAACAATATATTGTAGTTGTTGCGTGTAACCACTTGCTTTTAGTGCTTCGTTGTATGGTGCTTTTTGCTATTGAAAATGTGTATGTTAGATGAGTTCTCAGATAGTCTGCGGCTGATTGATTTTGGTATTTGTTTGATGATAGAAGGTGGATGGTTGGAGGATGTGTGTACGTAAGTTGGGGTGTCATTTTCTTTTTTGTATGGTTCATATGTGTTGTTGATCAGGTTAAGAGTGATGTCAAGGAAGTTTACTATTGTTTTGCCTGTATTTATCTCTATTTTGAATCCAATATTTTTTAGAGCGTTCACTATTTTCTTCCGGAATTTGTCTACTTTGGGGCCATTGCATTCCCTTATTAAGATAAGACCGTCATCTCTGTATATTCCTGCGTAACTGGCACAACTAAATGTAAAACTCACGGACGGAGATATAAAAATAATCAAGCATTGCCGTAAATCCCTGCTGTTCCACAACAATGAACCATGGGCAAAGAAACAAAACTACAAATTGTTTGACGTAACAATGGGTAGCTACGATGGAGCAGATTATGCGAATTAGTTGGCATACTCATCCTATCATACCTGGCCAGAATCCTGAATACTCTATCATATAGACCAGTTATTAAATTGAACTAACCTCTCACCCAGCATATTAAATATTAAACATCACCATATAAATTAACCAATAAGGATTACAAATTTCTGCCTGTTACATATACACACTCACCAAAAACAAACAAATAACCAGCTCTAAATATAACAAATAAACCCCCATTTTTTTTTTCAAAAATTTAAAAATAAATATAAAAAATAATAATTTTTACCTATCATAATTTTACACAAACCCCACCACACGTATATACATACATGCGAGGAAATATTATTCAGCGGAAAAATAAATAATATGACATTCACGAGACATTCACGAGACATTTCCGCTACAATTCCAATGTTTAAATTTCAACATTTCAACATATAAATGCGTATGTATAGACATAACACCACCCATATACATACATATGTCATATACGAAACTGCCCACATATGTTTATATATGTATGAGTCCCGACGGACGACCAAGTATGTATATGTGTTCAGATACATCGATGTTTGCGTTAGTACGATGACATAAGCGACGAAGTTTCCCCACCACTTCCACAATAACACCAATACACGCAAACTACATAAACCCAAATTTAAAAAAAATTAATCAGTTTGTCTGACGATCGCTAAAGCATGAAACCCAGGGTCACAAACTCACATCTATCCAACCAAATATATATATATATATATATATATATATATATATATATATATATATATATATATAAACTTGTAGTAAAAATAAGAACCAATGCAACAGAAATTTATAAAACAAGGATCTTTTCATTCATAACAGGTTCGGGGGTTTTGTATATTATTTGAATTGTTTGACGATGGATTTCTCGCCAATTAAATCATTAACCTTTGTTTTTGTATGAATAATTCATGATGATATATATATATATATATATATATATATATATATATATATATATATATATATATATATATGAAGTTCATTCTTCTAATGAACTTTGTCAAGGCAAATGTAAGGATTTTATTTTGCCACAAATATTTATAAACAAAATATTTCGTTAATTTTTAAAAATTTTTAATTTAAGAACGCTCATAAATATTCATCAGATTAACTGAATACTCTATGTAAATTATGGAGGATGCTAAGTGACGTAATTTAATGTCTAATAAACAAAACTGAGTATTTTTTTAAATAATAAAATACTTATAAAATTTTATAAATTATAGTACTTATAAAATTTTTAATCTTGGATTAATTTTTGCATTATATATTTTAAACGATACAATTTAACTGTTTCCTTTTATTTTTTTATTTTTTCTTTTGGGTATGTCGTCTTGAAAAACGAGTCATTATGAGTGTAATGAAGATTTTTCTTACGTTTGTTTTTACGTTTTTGTGCAAAAAAGTCATCAGGAAAAGAAATATTGACACTATTTACATTGTTCGGACTGTTGTGCTCATCTTTGTTGCCATATTCACGACGTTTCGGCCGTTGTACGCTCCGGCCTTTTGCAGGTTATTGGAATTTCGAACTGAACCCTTTATTTTCTCCAACGGTGTAGATTATTCTAGTTCTGAAGAAGGCCGGAGCGTACAATGACCGAAACGTCGTGAATATAGCAACAAAGATGAGGACAACAGCCCAAACAATGTAAATAGTTTAAATAACTACAATACCTCATCTCTGAAATATAAACAGATTAGGAAAAGAAATATCATATGGTTTAATCCACTGTACAACAAAACGTAAAACAAATGTAGTGATATTCATTACACAAACACTTCTCCCACAAGATATTTAAAAAAAAAAAAAAAAAATTTTGAATAAAAAAAATCAACTATAGTTGCGGCGAGAATATGGCACAGATAGAAAAATGCAACAGAAAAAATAACCAACAAGCCATCCGCACAATGCGAACCCACCTGTAACTGCAGCATGAAGAAAGAATATCCCTTAAATGGCAATTGTTTGCAAAACAATGTAATACAACAAGACACTGTAAAATCAGCAAACAACGAAGAATGGAGTAACTGAAGGATCATGGAAACAGAGAAACTACGCACATAAAACTTGCTTTACAAATAATAAATACGAGAACAGTACAACGCCTTTTAAACATATATGGGTAATTAAAAACAAATTGCACCCTAAAATATCATGAAAATAAGGAACTAGCGTCAGCTTTTAATAATAAATCCAAAAAAGCTGACTGAATGAGAAAATACTATAATCACCTTCCAAGATCAATACAAATTGCTAAAAAGACGACCAGAACTACTCAAAATGCAGACACGAAAAACAATTTTTACTCCGTTACTTAAAAATCAAAAACAAAATGTGACTACCTTGTAAAATACCATAATGATAAATGCAAATTTATACACTACGATTTATAAGATGCAGATAAGATACTTTAAACAAGCCAATAGCTTAAACTAAATAAATAAGATAACCAACCCGAAGATATTTAAATAAATAAACAAATTAAGTAAATAATAAACAAATAAAAATGCTTTCATAACAGAAGTAAATGTAATAATAATCAACAAATATGTAATAAATAATAAATAACGAGCAAAAAATTAACAAAACTATAATATAGCTACAAATGATTGCATTCGGATCGACAATTATTCCTGAGTAACCTCTAGAATAATTTAAAATATAACCGTTACCGCCTACCCAATAGCTGTTAGGCTAATACAATAAATCTTGTTGCCCATAATGCACCATTGACCAGCATATATAAATAATCGTGCCAAACAGAACACACGTGGCCCGAAGATTGCATTCAAGCGTAAAAGAGATGGTCGCCGCTAAGTTCTGACCTTAATGTCCACTTTTATATTATAATACGCAGCATTTTATCTTGCACTACACAAGTACATTTTATGACTACTTTTATCACAACATTTGCACACAGACTGATGACATACCTATGGATCACCGCTTTCTCCTATTTTATCCAGTTATTGCATGACCTATGTAGAAAACAAAGTATTTAATAATTTCGGCAAGTCCTCTATACATGTTCGATATGTTGATGATATTTTCATATTAAAGAAAAATTAGATGAAATAAATTAAAAATTTTGAGAATAACACCGTCCTAAATTTTACTTATGAACTCTACAATAGTAGAATCTTTTTCTTCGACGTTCTAGTTTTTTTTTTACTTCACCATATAATAACCAACAAGAAAAAAATTCTTAGTTACAAAAGTGATTTTCCTTACAAATAGGAGTTATAAAAACATAATAACCGTGCTAAAATTATTTTTTCTTTGGAAACATTATTGTATAGAGAATTAAGCAACATACAACAAATAATTATCAACAATAATTACTCAAGCCATTTTGTTGATGAAGAAATAAGATTGGCCTTAAAGAAATTTTAAAAAAATGGCACAAGCAATTATCATGGTATAAATAATAAAAATAAAAACACCATTAAGTATTGTAACTAGATGCGCACTAATTATAAACAAGATAAAAAACTTATCAAAAATATCTTTGGCATATAACAGTTAACAATTCTAATAAATATGTTACATTTAGTATAAAAAATTTAAAAACATTTAACCTAATTATTACCAATAAAACTGGATCTTAAAAATCTACCCCCATGTAAAAAAATGTTTATAAATTCACATGTCCTTTGGATCATTATCTCCAATACCAATAATCAAAGAACAACATTAAATTTTGACATTGGCCATAGACTTAGTACAAGTCATACACGTATCGTTCATCACATCACAAACACCCAAAATACAACTATCGATAAAATTCTAGTAATTAATAACAAAATGTTATACAGGGCCCATTGAAAAGAAAGACTCAACTTTCCAGAAGCCTTTATATGATAAAAGAAACTACCCAAAATATTAATATGCATACAAAATATGTAATATTTATACAAAAATAATACGTATAGAATTCAATACATTTAACCGTTCCATATGACGTCTCTTTGAACTGATTCCAATTCCAACGATCTAAAAAACATAGTCAACAAAATCTTGCTTGCCATACTAACAACGCCCAGTTCTTGATAATGACTGGGATCACCGAAAGTACTTGAACAAAACAGAAAAAGAAAACAAAACATGAACTTTGGAAAGTTTATGCATTATTTTGGTTCTGAAATACATGTTATTCGAAAATTTAAAAAATGCAATAAGAACATTAAATATCGGTTGAAATTAATCGAACTTGTTTGGATGAATTTTGTTGCGTAAATGCACAATATATATATATATATATATATATATATATATATATATATATATATGGTGTATCAAAATAATTTTACAAAATTTGGGGATAGGATCCTGACACCAATACAAGTAAAATGTCCGTATAAACATATATCCAAAGGCCATCGTTGTACCTCAACAAAGCAACTCATAACAAATGTTCAAAATGTCCTCCGCTTTCTTATAGACACGCATGCAACCTGATGGACCCTTTCAGATACTTCCACACAGTGTCAAATGGTTTCGCACGCCACCATGACACGGTGATGAATCGTCTCTGCATTATTAATGTCTACTGCATAAACCAATTGTTTTTTTATATGAAAAATCCAAAGGATTGAGTTTAGGGTAACGTGAAGGTCATGGAATCGGTGCTCCCCTACCTATCCATCTTTCATGGTAGATGTCAGTGCAAACAATGTGACTAAAAGGTTCTGGAGCCTCATCATTAGGTACATCCTCTAACAGGTCTGAAATGTGTTCGAAATAAAGTCCCTGAAGGTAGCTCCTGTAAAATGTACTGGGAGAACATATGGACCTGCCAGATAGTTACCTACAACTCCAGAATCCATTAATCGTGAACTGATGCTGGTGTCTAGCTTGTATTGTATCATGGGGATTCAGATTCGCTCACAAATGTTGGTTGTGTAAATTTGTTATTCCATCTCATCCAAATGTTGCCTCATCCGTAAACAAGACTGAACAGACAGACAACGGATTGACAGTGTGTGCAACAAACCATCGGCAGAAGTTCTCCCGTGGTGAGTAATCAGAGAACGAAAGACCCTACATATGTTGTAATAATACGGATGCAGTAGCTGCACGTTAAGTGCCCTCCAGGCGATACTATGAGATGTACGACATGCTAGGGCCACTTGACGTGTGCTGATACCTGGATCGTCTCTGAACGTGGTCAGGCGTATGAGTGATTTCGGTCTTCTTCGACGCATAGTTTGTCTCAGCAACGCGATGATAAACAGCAGCAAAGGTTGGAAGACTAGTTTACCTTCGGTTTGGAAACGCAATCTGATACAACCGTGCAGCCTCGCGTTCATTATCATTTGCGCGAGCGTATGTAAAAATCATATCTACCTGCTAACGATGTGATTATCCTGCCATTGTTAAACGAAACAATTCTGATTTAACTCACTACTACACATGTTAAACTTTGAAGATAGACTAGGTACAAATGTACACGAATGACAAATGTAACCAAGTCTATACGACAACACAGCGTCATCTACCAAAAACTTACTTTAAATTTGATAATTCAAAAGTGAAGGATTTGCCGACATAAGTTTATATGGAATTTTCTCCTTGTTTTGGTACGAGACACCCGACTCTAAAGATTTAAAAATATTATTTTTGATACACCCATATGTATAATTGTGAATATATAATATAATCTATATATATATATATATATATATATCTTCATATATATATATATATCTTAATATTTATATATATCTTAATATATATCTTAATATATATAAATATCTTAATATCTTAAAATAATATATAATTGTGAATATATGATATAACCTATCTATCTATCTATCTACATATATATATATATATATATATATATATATATATATATATATATATATTAAGATATTTCGATAAACGTGCAATCAATTTACAAATTCATGAATTATTCACACAAAAACAAATGCAAAGGTTAATGATTTAATTGGCGAGAAATCCATCGTCGCAAACAATTCAAATAATATACAAAAACCTCCGAATCCGTTATGAATGAAAAAGATCCTTGTTTCTATAAATTTCTGCCGCATTAGTTCTTATTTTTACTACAAGCTTTCGTCTGTTCCTACAGACATCTTCAGGTATGGAATAGATGTTGTTCTTGTTTTTTCTCTCAGTAATAAGAGGACAACGAAGATATATGTATTTGTTAGCGATTTGCTTAGGTCGCTTATTATACTTATTTATGTTTATTTTTATTAGTGCTAACGGTTTTCGATTTTTAAGTAACGTAATTTTTTTATCGTTTTATAGCATTTATAGCTATTTTCTCGTCCAATTTTTGGATTGATTGTTGAAGTCTATTCTAACGGTTATGTGGCGGGATTGGTTTCTTGATTTATTTATTGTTTACTTTATTTATTCGGATTGATTATTTTCACTTGTATTTTATGTATTTATTTTCTATTTTTATTATATATATATATATATATATATATATATATATATAAACGCTAATCTTATTTAAAGAATTTTTGACAATCTGCATTTTCCTCCTAACGGGATATGTCTAATCACACTTGACGGGTGATTGGATATCAAATTGATGTATCTCAAATCCGTATTAGACTTTATGAAAGGTGAGATATAATTATGAATATATTTATATGTAATTATGAAAATAAATATATATATATATATATATGATATATATATATATATATATATATATATATATATATATATATATATATATATATATATATATATATATATATATATATATATATATATATATATATATATATATATATATATATATATATAAAGATTTGTTTCGCCCAAAATAACATTCATAACTGTATACTACAGCGAGAGACAGATAATTATACAAATTAATTTTATTATATATATAATTATGAAACACTAATAATTAGTTATCACCAATATTACTACCACCTTTAAGACACATATGAAAACAATATACAAAATCACTTCAGATGCTGGAATTTATCAAATAAAATGTAGAAATAATTACATTGAAGAGACATCTCGAAGTTTAAAGCCCGCTGCTTCGACCATAAGAGGGAACTATAATCCATTAAACTCCCTCGTAATACAGAGGAACAAAACCGACTGTAACTATGATTTTATAAATGCCACCCTAATTAAAGAACATAATTGTTTACGTTGAAAATACTTCGAGGGAATTCTGATATTTTACCAACAATAAACACATGTCAAAAACTATATATTATATCATCAAACATTATTAAATCTTATAGAATCTAACGTATGTCTATCAACATGCGAACAGACACCAAACATAATTCCAACGACCTCTGTCTATCTGTTTGTTATCGAACTCTTCCTAGGGCTTTTGGAGATAGACTCCCCAAAACATATATATTCTTAAACTACATTACCTAGGGTACTTGGATAAGTATATTTGATTTTGATCACCCCACCCACTGATTTTTTTCCTTTTGATTTAAATTAAATTTAAATTTGAACAAGGAAATGACTCCTATCTAAAATATAGAAGGAGAAACCCAAAAAATGGAGGTCACATCGGCAAGATGATTGAGTAATATTGAAATGCGTCATTTTTCTCCTCAAATTATAATAATGATTTAAAATCAATCATCATTTTCTTACAAAAAATGTGTGGCACGCAGCAAGGCGCGGGTAATTCGACTAATATATATATATATATATATATATATATATATATATATATATATATGTGTGTGTGTGTGTGTGTGTGTGTAAGAAAATGCTCAAAAGAAAATACACATAAATTTAAATATATGTAATATACGTTGATAGAGAAAGAGGTGTTTTTAAATAATTCGAAATGATGTGGGAAATAATATATTATTGATATAATACGAATCACTCAGTTAAATAGATGGTTACGAATAGAAATGCCCTGTTTGATACTTATATAATTCCATAAATCGCACTGACGCAGATGTCGACGTTCCACTTCAGGTAAAAGCCCGATTCTCAAAGCACGCAAAGTCTTCTGACTCGGAAAATTAATGAAAAAATATTTTTTCAGTGCATTTGCTCTTGTGTCGTATGAATGAAATTTAATGAGTATTGAAAGAAAATACCGAAAAGCATGAAAATATCGTTATAAAAAAAAGAGATAGATGTGTATGTATGTGGATAGATTTAGTAAATGAAAATGAAATATTTCCTACTTTCGAATGGAAATGACAGTTTATGTCCAAGTTATCCGAAAAAAAATTGCATGCAAATTTACCAAAACTTAGAACATTGGAGTTAAATTCTAGTCAACCCATTTAAAAATTAGCATCGCAAGTTTCTTTTTATTTTCCATTTCTTGTTTTAACTTTCTCGAACTCTATCTGGTTATACAACTTTTCGAATGACAAAAATTACAATCTTGAAGCACTGGAAAGCATTAGGCACTTAGAAATACGGTCTCCACCAAAAAAATAATAATAATAATGGCAAATAAGATGAAAGAAAGACTGGTTGCCAACGAAAGGGAAATGGGTTCACAGCTTTTGATCACCTCTACCTGCAGCAGTTTCAGATGCCATATATAGTTGTGTGCAAAAGAAATTTAGCTGCGACACAAAGAACTCTTCAGCTTCGGGAGGTGCGAATCCATAGTGACTAGCCTTTCCCTTAGGGACCAGCGCTTTTGATCATTACGTGACGATGTTAGTTCGATGAAAAAGGGAAATTGCCTTTAAAGATAGATTGTTGTTACTGTAAAATAAATAAATGGTAAGAAAACAGGATCGCACTGCGCTGGTGTAGTGGCTAGAAATTAAAGTCAGCAAAGTAAAGGCGAGTTTTAAGCAGTGGCTAATTTTAAATAGATAATTATACTTTGCAAGTATTGTATATTTTTAAAGTACAAAAAATGTACGGACTGTTATAAGGACAGGAGGATTAGGCTGTGCCAATCTCGTAAGTGTGGAGGACTCTAATTACTTTGAAAGTTAGTATTCTAAAGTATGGCTTTTACATTGAAACTTGCAAGCAAATCCCCCACCACCACCACCACCAAAATCTTATTATTAAAGATTCTTCAGTTCAGCCTCTTTGTATTTTTTTTATGAACATGTTTGCATTTTAAGCTTCTAGTAATAACTTAGTATGCATTAACAAACCTCATATATTATTCTGACTCTAGTTAACAGTTGCTACTTCGTTTTTTTTTTTATAGAAATGCCTTCAAATTCATTTTGTTTTATTCAGCAAATCAGGGAAAATTTCAAAATAGCTTAATGACTCCAAACTGAAGCATTACCAGTTTTCAATATCAAAAGTCAATCGAGATAATTTTACTTCAAATTGAATGTTTCAAAACTAGGCGAGTCATCTCACCTTGACTGTTGATATGAAAACTGTTTTTCTTTATCTGGTTATATATTTTCTCAGAATATACGCAGGTACATCAATAAATAGTCTAATGATGAAGAAAGTATTCATTTCCTAAAACGAAGATTTACTTTTCAAATCCTTTAATCTCCCATCCTATCAATGCCTTTAATTCAGTGGTGAATTTTACTCACATAGAATATTATAAAGTTTAAATTTCACATAAGAACTCCTTATCAGGCTGCAGACTTATTGATACATTCTTGTCTATAAGTCGCAGCTAGATTTATTGTTATTGTCTATTTTGAAATGCATTATCACAAACAAAAAGCATTAAGGTAGAAAACTCTTAGGGTTCTACCTTATGAAACATTTGTTTCAAATTTGGAAAATTATAAACTACAAACCTATGCAAAATCGTGCTGGCATTAGTTATTTACAGAACCTGTAATCCAAAACCAGTCAATCGATTCCTAAGGAGGTAAGGCATTTATTTTTTTTAATGATTTTCTTTGGAGAAATAGTGTTTTTAACTGGTTCCCCAGTTTCTTCAATAATCCCATTTATAAGTAATTAAACTGAATATAACATAAGGTTGTTTTGGCCATGAATACGTTTTGTTAATGTCATTTCCCCCTCTCTCTCTCTCTCCCTATTGTTCCTTTGTCGCTTTCCAATCGCCGTCTATTCATATTTTGCTCTTTGTCCTGTTTTTGAAATGACAAGTTTGTATTACACATTTACATAAGTCTAGATTAAATATGAATTATGTTTCCTTCTTTTAAATTCATAATTTTCACTCTACTAAGGACAAATCAAGATTTCAATTCCCCATTTTCTCTCACATACCCAGTTCGTATCTCCATTGATGTATTTTTATTAGCCCTATTCCTGCGTTGCCATTTTCTCTCACCTACCCAGTTCGTATCTCCATTGATGTATTTTTATTAGCCCTATTCCTGCGTTGCCATTTTCTCTCACCTACCCAGTTCGTATCTCCATTGATGTATTTTTATTAGCCCTATTCCTGCGTTGCCATTTTCTCTCACCTACCCAGTTTGTATCTCAATTGATGTATTTTTATTAGCCCTATTCCTGCGTTGCCATTTTCTCTCACCTACCCAGTTCGTATCTCCATTGATGTATTTTTATTAGCCCTATTCCTGCGTTGCCATTTTCTCTCACCTACCCAGTTCGTATCTCCATTGATGTATTTTTATTAGCCCTATTCCTGCGTTGCCATTTTCTCTCACCTACCCAGTTCGTATCTCCATTGATGTATTTTTTATTAGCCCTATTCCTGCGTTGCCATTTTCTCTCACCTACCCAGTTCGTATCTCCATTGATGTATTTTTATTAGCCCTATTCCTGCGTTGCCATTTTCTCTCACCTACCCAGTTCGTATCTCCATTGATGTATTTTTATTAGCCCTATTCCTGCGTTGCCATTTTCTCTCACCTACCCAGTTCGTATCTCCATTGATGTATTTTTATTAGCCCTATTCCTGCGTTGCCATTTACGACATTTGCGCTGTTTCACACCAAACTGAAATGTTCAGGTTCCCTCTATACCAATCACTAATATCTGTATTTATTTTAAACTTGTAGAGTTTAGCAGAAGTTTATAATTACTCATTGAACATAAAATTAATCTCTTTTTCTCTCGAATTTCAGCAATGTTAAACCTTACAACAATAGAAAGACTTGTATCATTAATAATTATTTAACATTGGGGAGAAAGAAAGAAACAATTGTAGAAAATATATGATATTTAATTCGCGTGGCCACGAGATGACGAGAAAATAAACTTGCCATGTTTTAAAACTGGAGATGTTCATGTTTGGGTCAACAACACAAACCTTCACTCAATGAAGAGAATATATTCCAAAATACGTAAAAATTCTTCGCGAAAGTAACACTTTCTCAGCTAGGTGTTCCGCAATACAGAGTTTAAAAAAAAAAAAAAAAAAAACTTGAAATTTAAATTTACTCGGATTTTCCTAGTATTGATATGGGTGCACATAGAGTCATTTTGCTAAAATTTTACATATGATGAAGGGGGAAAAAGGCTTAATTTATATGGCTGAGACGAGACAGAGTCGATTCAAATAATTGAAACAGGTCTTTTACTGGCGTAACCAAGTTTTATTTTCAGAAATAAGTACGTCTTACAGATATATAAGATCAATTTTGATTCTGAGCTCAAAGCGAACATTTTTGTCTTTTCTATTCTCATATATTTTATCCTAACATTCTATCAGTGCTGTTATCCTTTACGGTATATCACGTATACAGTGACGCCATTCTTCTAGGCTGAGTCGCCGCAGCCTAATATAAAATAAAATTAAGTTAATCAATGCGCAGTTAAATCAAATAGATTTAATTCAAATCATTACAAGAAAATTTGCAAAAAATAATAAAATTAAAGAATTTACTTCTTGTAATATAAAATGTTAAAAATGTTAAGTATAAAAATGTCAATATACAAGCTACTACCGAAACGATCACTGAGTTTACCCATGAAAAAGTAATTATTTACTCTATTTCCGCCACTTCCTTTCACGTAGCCTCTTTGTACAATTATACTTCTCAAAAAGTAGCGTCAAATGTCAATTAATATATTAATTATATGTAGGCATTGTTGATATTGCTCCTAATTTTAGGAAACTTTGAAGTATTAGAAAATTTGAACAATGACTGCTATATTAAAAAATATATAGTAATGAGAGGAACTGTACCAAAGAGGTGCTGAAAGATTCTTGACTTGCCCTCTTCTCAAAAAAATCAATTTTTTAAACTTTCCCCAAACGGTGAATGATTTCTGACATGTAACGTTTTACTTAGAAATTAACCAGTAGACGAGGCGGTCGGTTTATTTTCCTTTTGATACGTTTTGACTAACGTTTCAGGCAATATTTAATTAGTGACAATATTTACCTTTCCGTTCATGATATAAGTTGTCTATTTCTGGAAGATTTTTTTTGACTCAAACTCTTAATAAGCGCGTATAAAGGTAAATACTGCCTTTGAGACTGTTTTTTGTTTCGATTTTATCTGTGATTTTCGTCCATGTGATGATCAATGTATGTATATCATTTATGTACTTTCTGCTACGTAGTCAGAAGAACATGTAAATATTTCCACGGGTTGGGGATAGAAACTACGTTTAAAATTAGCATTCTGAAATTGAATTTCACCAATTTCGAATTCTGAATATGAGTGATACAGGAAAACCATTAAATTTCCAATCAAAATCATTCAGTGAGAGGAGACACAGAAGGAAATATAAAGGAAGAAGAGCAGCATCTGCTCGTTCGGATGACAGAAAATGCTATAAGTTTAAAATTCTCACTGATCTCTGTATGCGAATGAATGAAAAACCTGTGAAGACTAGATGTATGATAAGGTCATTTATTTTTGTCGTATCCATTCACCTCCAATAAATCACCGAATGCTTTTCTACATCCATGAAAAGAGAATTCTCAAAATATATTTTTAAAATTTTCAAAAAGAATTCATTACATGTCCACATTAGTAAAAAAAAAAAAAGATTATTCATTCAACGCGGAATGACTGCATGCATGAATCAAGTTGTCATCGTCCAATCACGTTCACGATTACAACATTCAAAGATTTTTTGGTATTATGGGGTTGGTTGGCGACCTTCTCCACAATACCCTAAATATAGTTGTCCAAGAGATTCAAATAAGGAAAACATGACATAACCATGAAAATATTCAACCAGCTACTCTTAGGTTACGTGAGTCATGTGGGAGGAAGCAGAATCCTTGTGAACATATATGGACACTCCCTAGATCCAGGGGATAATCACTGTTATGTTGGACCTCAATCCAGTGGCTCCGCAGAAAGTAGTGGGCTCTATGAGATGATTCTCCTTGTTAACGACCCACAAGACCATAACATGCGACATGAACTTTATGTAAACCACAGTGGATGCCTCAGAAATCCTAATATTCACCTTCTGGGACTGTTTGAAGTTCTTCTCATTGGAAGAGAATCAGATCATGCCATTCTTCTCAGCATACTTGAGTTTGCTCAGCAAGCGTTTCGGTCAAATCGGGTGATGCTTCATAGACTTTCTTGGCCAATAAAGACTCTGGAAGTGATGGCCGATGCTCAAGAATACTTTCCTAAATTAAATTACAACTTTATGAAAGATTAATCGGTCTTCTAAAAGCTTCTTTATTGCTCCTCTGTTGGCAGCATATTTCTTTCACGGTTGATTCATGATAGCGATATGAGTTATTTAGGGAAATATGAAACTATCCATTTTAAGTGGATTGCGTAGAATTGCCTCAGATACAATTGATACATACTTTTAAAAGATGTTCTAGAATTATCATTGTCTTCGTAATGACGCGAGATATTCAATGATGCATTTTTCGCAACTCAGGTTCTCTTTACATTTTGATACAATGCACCCAACTTGAGGAGTACAAGTTTCCCATCTTATGAGAGTAAAATAATTTTGCATATTGAGCAGACTTTATACACCCCTAGTCCTTTGAATATTTTGTTGTTCTGTTCAATTTGGTCTAAAGCTTTTTGAAAAAATCGCGTTTAGATTTGGTGAAACTAAAGCAACGTTTTAATATTTTACTGCTTTCAATTAGACTCAAGCTCTGTGAAACATTTCATAAAAATCGGTTGTATGGCTGCCAAAAAAAGCAGTCCGAACAAATTTCATGGTGGAAAAATGAAGTGGTGTATAGAAGTAAGTGCAGCCTACCTCAAAAAAATGTATACATGAAAACTGATTGTATGTATGTATGTATGTATAAACACACAATTACTTTGCCGTAACAGAAGTGCATGAATTGTCATTCATTTATGGCCAATCCAAAAAGTGAAATGAATGTAAAACAGTATAGAAATTGCAAAATACATTTTCAATTGTGAAACGTATCACCGAAATAATCGCTAGCGACGGAAAGAAAACCTCTGGATTTTATAAAGCATTAATGTTTTTAAAAACTCGGGCTACACCACATCAGATGTTGCAGAGTTTGTGAAAATTATCCGATGAGCGTCAATATGATATCCTAATCAGTAGAAAGTATTACGAGAGAGCAACCAGAAAAAACTAAAACACTTCTTAAAGAAGTCGATATTAAACAGAAAAAGTAGTGGGCAATTGAAAGAGTCAATAAACCTTTGCAGTTTTGACAACCTTTGGTCAGATATGCCACAAGAGATAGTAAATTCGATAAATTCAGTGCCTAAAAGAGCAAAAATCTGGCAGGTCCACTAAATTTTAATTTACGTTCCAAGTATTATTCAATATTTTTTCTAGACTTCTGTTTAAATATGGATTTGTAAATATTTGCCATTTTAACAGATCGGTAGCTAATGAGCAGTAACTGATATTCGCCACTCATTGTGATTCGTTGTTTCTGAACAAGTCTCACAAAGGGAGTAGTAATCAGCTCCTTCCTCTTTGAATAATTTAGGAATACAAGTTTTACAAAAATTGAAAGACGTGACAAATATCCTGAGATAAATATCAATTCTCTTAACAGAAAACATGTAAAGAAATATGTTGAATAAGTGGGTGGGGTAGCAAAAGATCAAATAAACATTTTAAGTAATGCAAGTGAACTAAGAAAAAGCAAGGCAAAATAACAGGCATTTTATCTAAAAAAAAAAATATCTAACCGGAGTAGGGCATAAAATTGGAAATTGATAGTCATCTGCAAGTGGAACTAGAGATGCTACGGCTTGATTAAGCAGGAATTTAAGAAAACAGCAATGAAAGAAAGAGATGTGCAATTTCTAGGCAGGATAAATAAAAGGTAGGATTCATACTCAAGATATTTTTTAAATAGTCAGAAATAAAGATGATAGATATCATTCAACCAAGCTAATCTTCTAAGCATACTCGTCTGCTAGGATGACTAACCAATCCCTGTTGCAGACGCCTACTCAATCACATTTGTGTTTATCCTGCATCCACTAAAACTATTCTAGCCGAACTTTACAGTTTCTGGGAGCGAACGCATAATCTGACGTGATCAACTGTTTGAACAAGACCAATAGGCTCAAATTATCGATCACAATGACTTGTGAAATCGTGCTAGCACAATCATCAACAGGTTCCGAACAGATCCGTCACTCACAAAGCTTGAGCCAACCTTTGGTTTGATTTTCATGCACTACCCAAGGGTATCGCACGCTTGAATCGCCTCTTCAGGTCGATAATATCAAAAGGGTCTTATAAATCGATCATGGTGAGATTTGAACCTGGATATCTTGGTCGGGAAGCACCCATATATACATATATAATTGTGTTTTTGGGCAGCAATCTCACTTTTATACAAGTTTCATTAAATCGGCTGACAAGTAATGCGATTAAGCGTTTTATTTAATTTTTCATGCGTTTGTATAATAGTTTTCTTTTCTCGACATAAAGTGTGTAAAAATTGTCCAAATGTCATGGATATCCGAGCGTTTTTGGTGATTCTTTTATCCATTATCAATGAAGGTTATTTTTTTTTTAATTTTAAAGGAATGTATGGATTTTTTATGTATGTATCTAGATTTATATTTTCCCAAACACGGTCAGCACATTGTGGCCGTGTTTATAGTTGATGTTATAGAGTGCTGTTTTTCTTTTACTATTAGTGTTATATATATGTGTGTGTGTGCGCGCGCGTGTATGCGCCCAATTGCACACGCACACACGAATTATGCTGAATAGCCAAAACAATGCTTTCGTGTGTTCTTGCATATTCGAAGCAATACCAATATATTGTCTTATCATTCATTGTATTAAGAAATGTTCTTTAAAAATCAGTATTAGAAATTTAACCTTTTTTAATTAGGTTCAAATGTATTTGTTTTGGACAATATAAAAGCGTAAACGGATTAGCTATAATACACGAAACTAAATTTACTTTTTCTCATAGATTTGACAAAATTTCTAGGCACGTTAATTTCCACCTCACAAAGAAGCTGTTTTATCACTGAAATATTTCCAAATTAAGAACTGTGGAAAATGTCAGTTTTAATATTTTCGTAAAATGTATTTTATGCTTGAACAAACGCAACCAAATTTAATCACTACTTTTTACGGCCTGTTAATTTTAGTCACTACTTTTTTTGGCCTCAGCATAATTGTTAGGTGATAAATTTCTCATCTCTAAACACCAATGTTTGTAGATCACGGACAGAGCGAGGTTCTGGGTATATGTGCGTCTTGCCTCCATTTGTTTTTTGTTGTAGTCATTGCTAATAAAAATCGTAAAAATGCTTAAACTCAATTCATGTCTAGACATGTTCAGTCTCTGAGCTGTCATAACAAAAGGTCTTCTTTTTTTTGTCTACATGCTATCCTTCTACATTGGGCCAAATATGAACCATATTTGGCCACCATTAGTGCTAGAGTTGATTAGCAATAACGATGACAACCATAAAGAGAAAAGGATACCTATATAGATTGGCTTTTTTCAATGACAACAAAACAACTGCACCGTGCAATAATGTATTATATCACTTTTATGGGGCTTGGTAGCGTTGATCATTAGCAATGGGCGCTTCAAAGGTTTTAAAAGGAAAATATGTATGAATGACCATGATACATACGACTTTATGAGTTAAGATTATGGACATGAAGAGCAAACATCCGGTGAAAAATGTTTACATTCTTTACGTCTTCGTCGTTAAAATGAATAATAATATTTTAATATATATAAAGGTATTTTTATATATCATGAACTGTCAATAAATATAACAAATTATTTTTATGAAACTTCCTTTACTCTTTGATTAAACGAACATCATACATTGTAGACATGGCGACTTTCTATTGTTCAGTTGTGAAATGAAGTTGAGTTGATCTTTGTAAACTAGATAAAGAGAAGCTGTCAAAGATTGCTGTAAGAGGAATAAGTCAATAGCTGATGCAATAGCCGTTACATGCTTACTGGATAAACAATTAAGTCACATGCAGTGTGTTTTTGTTTGTACTAAACACAGTTACAGCGACCTATCTGAAGTTGCAAAAGCATCAACTCTTGCCACTCTACAGACTATTAATAAAATCAAAGAAAAAATAAGATGGGATTATTTTATCATGAATATATATATATATATATAGATAGATAGATAGATAGATAGATAGATAGATAGATAGATAGATAGATAGATAGATAGATAGATGTGTGTGTGCGTGTTTACCAGCCATGACACGCGCGTGTCATGGCTGGTAAAACACACTCCATTCTGACAAGGGAAGTAGCATGTGAATAAAAAAATCCTGCATTCCATTCAACAGTTTCTAAAAGAAAAAAAACAAAGGAAGAAAGAAAACAAAGTACACGTCATTTTCTTTATTAAAAAAAATCTCTCTGTGACTTGGCTATTTTTTATTAAAAATATCGATATTATTTTCCATGTTGCATCAATTTATTTTCGAAAGGAAGCCCATATCACATGACTTCGACAGGATTTCACTGGACATAGCCCCTGAGAAAATTTCGAAAGATCGCCTCTTCACAGTGCCTTCATGGTTCTAATTTTAATCACAACTGGCAGCTATTCATAAAGTTGAAGTGGCAGTCGGTGTTACTTTCCAATAAGCGTCATCGAAAGGTACTACATCAAGCAAATCATTTGCTAGTCAAAGCCGAAGTGTAGCAACTTTGGCGTCGGCGGACGTAAGTAACATGTTTAGCAAAACATTTTTTTTTATTTTTTGAAATCAAAGAAGATAATTAGAAATCTTTATTTTTTTTTTACCATTTGCACGAAGTATTGGCTGAATATCTCACAAAAATCATTGAAAGAAATTTTTATTTAAAATATTAAGTGACAAATAAAATCTGAATGTCTTCATTATACGTAACATTCTCGAAAAGCGTTCAATATAGTCACACTCGATTTGATTTAGCAGACGAAAACTGCAACACATGGGTTCGACGTATGTTTGCAGTTTTTTGTTAATTTCATCGCTGACCTTTTCACATTTTATTCTTCCAAATTTTGCCCGTTCGTTAATTGTTCATGTTCGTTTCTTAATTGTTGGAACTACAAAACATAATTTCACTTTTGCCGTTAGATCATTTAGCCTGGATAAATTCAGAAAAAAATAATTCGTCTCTAGACTAATGATTATCTACTATATTGTGAAGAATGAGCTCAGTCAACTGATTATTTTTAATTTTACTGTTCATCCAATACAAGGCACAAGAGTCACTCAAGATAGAAGGTTACTGTGTGAAGTTATTGGCGTAAGGACAAGCGGTGGGAGTATAAAGTTGAAGTAGACTTTAGAAGGAACCGGAAACCCAATCCTAAACAGGAAACGAAGGATAAACCTCTACTCGGAGTGTGAACCGGACGACAGGCGAATCTAAGCTCATATTAAGATGTTATGGAAGATTTTACAAGAAAATGAAAAAAATTAGTGTTAAACAGTTGAAACCGATATGTAATACCTATTTGCCAAAAGGTGTGGTATATATCGCTGAAATTTGGTCTCTGAAACGATGACTTTTACCTGAACTCGAACACTAACCACTGAAACAGATTCACAATAACTTATCATTTCTCGTATGACAGATAAATAGAAAAAGAGACTTGAGAAAAATTAAAAGGGTAAAAGTAAGAATTGAATTGGTCAACAAGAAAATTTCAAAAAGCAAATGTTGTGAATGTAAACAAGGAGAAAAATACAGAATATTAAGAACATCGGCTAAATACATGAAACCAAATTCTTACCGTTAAATAAACATCACAAAAAGAAATATGTAAATTGAACGAAGTAGTATGTGAAAACTAATACCTCATTAGTAATTTCGGTGATGTATGTAGAGCTGCATTGGATGGACATGATGGCTGAACTTGAAGTTTGGTCCTTCGTGAAATAGTTAACGATCACAACCTAAAATAAGATATGTACAGTAGATATTAAGTAATCTTAGTAGCATTATATGCAGTAAAATTACTGGTCCCATCAATGTTGAGGATGGTGTCAAGATAAATACTGAAAATTATTGTAATCTTATGAATAATACATTTTTAAATGTTAGAGACAACAAACAAAAAGTTTTAAGCTAAAGAGGATATGCATGCAAGATGGTGCATCTTCATATAAAGAAAAGCTGACTGTTGCCCACCTTACCAAAAAGGTTTCAAATACACCAAATTAATAGAATGGCTCCAGTTTCTTTTTATATTAATCCAACAGAAAACATTTAGCCCATCATTAAAAGAGATGTATATGAGAATGAAAAACAATATTCTAGTACATATCTCAAGGAAGCAATAAAAAAAAATAATATTAAATGTGACGCAGCACGATAATAAACAAAATCAACGATTGAAAAAATGATAATGGTTGTGGAATATCAAAGCGTCCGTATTAGAGGAACTATATTGATTCTGAAAATCTTATATATGTGGCGAGGATCTGAATACAGAAACATTACCAACCTCATCATGTATACGACAAGGAGGAAATGAGAGCCTCAGTCTATGTAATCTTTTTCTTAGATTATTCCTTGCGCATTTACAAGCACAGGTGTGAAAAGATCGGTACTGATCATTTAAGCATTCCATACCACATCCCAAATGAAGACAACGATCCAGTTTTCCTTCCTGAGGCCAATGTACTGATGATTAGGCTATGCTGATGACATAGGAATTCATAGTTGGGATAAGAAGGAACTTGAACATAAAATCAATAACCTCTAACAAATATTACATGATAAACTTTTCCAAAAGAAAAACTATGATCTGAAATTAGAATGAAAGCAGTGATAGCACCGACCTTCAAATATATGGATCAGTTATAACAAATTTAGTATAGGAAATAAAGAAATTGAACATAGAATAGGATCTGCAACAGAGGAAATTGCTACAAAATCAAAGGAATGGTTTAGAAACCCGAGTCATATAGCCTCATTGGATCGAGACTTTCATTGGATGCCATACATGGCTCCAAACACGTTCAGCAATATCAATAACTATCAGCTTTATACAACCGCTTCCTCAGATCAATGGTTAAAATGACTTTCAGCGAATGAAACCTGTAGATTTTAGCGAAGACCAACCTTCTTCAAACCTTGTGAACTGGCGCTAAGGATTAACAAAGAACTGTACCAAATAATAGAAAGCACATCACTTGAGGACTTCCAACATCAGCACAACTAAAATGTATAGCACGTGTAACTATAACAGAAAATAATGACATAATCAAGATGTTGACTACTTCAAACAAAAGATTAGGAAGGAAGCCCACATCAATATTGGAAAGAGCGATAACTGCTATTGGACTTGAGAAACCTATTTTACTGAAAAATTGTTTTAAGAGAAAGATTTTATAAAACGCCGGTAGCACTGGCTGATCGGTGAATGAATGCCGAATGTTTCCTCATAAGAAACCAACTAATATTGCAATTACTATATTAACATATAAAATAATAGCATAATTATTCATTCAGATACATGGGATATTGTATAAAACAAATATATGTGTCAGTGCCTTATATCTTTTGCTTTTATTTATAAATAAAAATTTCTGTTGTTTTTTACATGAAAAGATATGATCGAAATAATTGATGAATTATGTAAAGAGATTGGAGCCATAACGTTTCCAACTTAACTCGATATTTCCAACTGTAATACAATTTAAATGGTATTTGATTTATATCTCAGAAATTCAATGCGACCACGGAAAATAACTTTTCGTCAGAATCAGGTGATTCAAAGACACACAACGGTGGAGCGCTTCGATGCAGCAACAAGTATTGTGCGTCAGGAATAATTTAGCATGAAAGTGTCTCGACAGTCAATGTCGCATCGTAATGTTCGCCTGTTGTCAAACATCTCAGGAAGAACCAAAAACCTTGCCCTTGTAAACCAACACATTGCATAAAAACTGATGAAAATTGGGCAAAATGATAAAACTAATTTTACATTGATTGGCTCTGACAGGCCGTGAGTCATACGTCGAAAAGGTGATTACCAAGTGTATAAAAAAATGAAATTCAGTTCAGGTGGGTTATTGGTGTTGGGGGGGGGGTCCTAATCTAGAACAAGTGTTTAAGAATATTTACTGCAATTTTTATCATGATCAAACCTATAAAATTGGAACATTGATTTTTTTAAAACTTTCTTTCTCTAATATTGGATGATGCTGTATATTAGAGAATTGTCTTTACTGCTTCTCTATCCAGGAGACTTGGACGAATGAAACGTTGTTAAAGGTTTATGTGTCTAAATTGGTTTTCTTCAGCAGAGGACAACGAAAATTTCCGGAAAATACCGATGCAGAAGATAACGTCTGACTGGCGACGATGTCTAAGTAAACATGTCTGTTTTCTGTCAGCAATCATGTAAATATTATTGGTCTGTTGCACTGGACGATCCTCTTGCTGAATAGCTACCGGGTCTCGAGTCGACCCGATATCCGTTTATAGTAAATATTGTTGACGTAACGAAATAAACGGTTTTATAATGGAAAGATAATGAACCCTGAACAGATTGGATATTGCTGTAGTACCCGTATAGGGAAGTCTTGTTTGTTTGTTTGTTGTTTTTTTTTTCTTTGATAATGTGGAAATGAACAAAAGAGAATCGGTAAAAACTGGAATAGTTGGGAATAGTGATTCTATTAGGAACAATGTTACTCTGCAAATATAACTTTATTGCGCGTGTATGTCCTACTAAATATGTATGCGCATGAGAAAATATTCTATTCTAAATATCTGTGGAAGATTATACGAATCTATTAAAATGAAAGAAGGAAATGTGCTTTTATGAATGAAGAAACGTGTAACGTTCACATACACATGTGGGTAAATAAATTGATAAAAAGATACATTCACATACCAACATGGATAAAATAAAAAATAATAGTGGCAAAAGTCGGATGCTATTTCCCTTTACATATGCAATCACGTGACACAACATTAGACGCGTAACATGGTCCGTATATATGCAGCTCCGCGCTGTCCTGTACAAGGCGACAAGATGCGAGGGTTAGACAGAATTTCAATAACTAGAAAAAAAAATTGCCACACTGAGTCAGTTGGTGCCAAAATAGATTTATTTTTTTATATATTTCAGGTTCCCTTTTTCACATTGTTTTGAATACAGTTACAAAGTATTCGGTAACTGAAACATATATATATATAAAGTACTAAGTATAGAGGTAATTAAAATAAACCAAGAATATTTATAAACGTAAACATGAAAGTTATAGAAAAAAATAAACGGTAAAAAGACATGGGCAAGAAAGGCATCAAATTTAATATATCGATAGAAAAAAAAAAAAACAAAAACAATGCCAAAGTGTCGATAGATCCAAATCGGTGATCAACAGAAATAATTCCGAAAATTACACAAAAAATACGAACGCATTCAAAACTAGGACAAAAACGTGTTTGTTTCAATTCGAGAGAAATAAACTTTCAACAGTCTTCTCTCAGTTTATTTTATCTCTTCAGCGTGTAATTTTTTTTTTTTTTCCTTTGCAACTTTATTTTTTATTTGTGAGGCGGGGGCGCTCATGTCTCTAACTTTTCTCGAGTGATAAAACAGAATTTTTTAATTACAAATATATATCTACAACTGACCCTGAGAGATAAGCTACCATTCACTTCGTTTTTCTCTCCATCAAGCATTACAAGCCAGACATCAACTGTCACCGAGCATATAAAATTGGTCAACTTAAACAAACATACGCACGCTCTCTCTGTCTCTCTCTCACTCTCTCTCTCTCTCTCTCTCTCTCTCTCTCTCTCTCTCTCTCTCTCTTATATATATATAACAAACTAATCTCTTGTGCGACTTTTAAAAAATACTAACCTAATTATTTATCTTTAAATTTTATGACGTATTAAGAATTTTAAAATGCTTTAACATCAAATAAAATCTACTCGACGACACTAATATAAAATTCTTCATCAGCGCAACATGTTTTAATGTTAGATTCACTCGTCCTCTTCTCTTTCTTTATCACATTCAGCGCTAGACTGGATGGAACTTTCTAAATATCATATTTGTCAACGCCAAGGCGCCAGCGTTACTATTTGGAAAGTTAGTCTACAGAGGAACTACGTTGAGCACGAATCTCTTATTTTACTTTGTGGAACGAAAAGTTCGTCTTAATGCGCCGTCAGATATTTAAGCTATTTAATAAGTTCATGCATTATTTATTTATTTATTTATTTATTTATTTTATCTGTATAAAAAAATCTCAGAAACGAACCCTGGTCAAATGACATAAGATTTTATTTGCATTTTTGATGTTTCATTGAATTAATATTTTTTTTCCTTTTTTAATATCTTTTGATGCCTCTTACATGGTGTGTGAAATGATTTGTTGATAGAACTGAAAAGATCGCTTGACTCAAACCAAAAGGCTTGTAGATACATCGCAAACATCTATTAGAAGAAAAAATAGATAATTACTAGCTAAATTCTGCAACGTAAAAATCCTACGATTGCAATATATGATTTTATAAAATGAATATTTTCCAAAAATACTGCTTGAAATAAGTTCGATTTTGATTTGATAAAAGCCAATAAAAATTGGAGGTAGATTCAAAAAGAAAAACAGGAGATCGGAATGTGAATGAAGTCACTGTTTGTAAGTGAAAGTGAGAAGAATGAAAAACTTGGAGAGTAACGACAAAGAAACGAAGAAACACGCATGTATCAAAGCGGGCTTTGTAACTCGAACCATGCGCCCACATCCCGATTTTAGGAAAATAAGGCAGTGAAGTACAAGATCATCATTGCTATGCCTTTTTCTTCAAAAGACAACCAGATATTATTTTAAAGAACTGTTCGACTTATTTAGACAGCTGCAGACAAACCTCTCATTCTGTCTCTGTGTAACCGACCTTTTTGTGTGTTTGATTCAGCTAGCCAAAATCAGTTTAATTTCTTTTTCTTTCCATTGTGCTTTTCTTTAAATTTTTAATTAGGTACCTCCATGAGATAGCTAAAAAAAAAGAGCATAGCATGAGGAAAAAGATGCCAAACTTGACGAAAACAAAATTTTTTATCGTCTAAATATTTATGTTATTATTAAGAGGAAAAATCAAAGTATTTTTTACATTTTTTTAATCGTTCCTAGCACGTCCGAAATTTTCGTTAAAAATCTTGTTTTTTGAGTCAGCAAAATTGACAGATAATCAATTATGTCAACCATTTTTTTTCCATTTTTAAAAAAAATCTCAGTTTCAAATTCTTTAAAAAAAATCAATCATAATGTCTTCAAAACTTATTTTAAGAAAATTAGATATTATAATGTTTATTTAAAATATTTTGAAACAAGCATTACTTAGTTTCTGCGCCAAAAGATGTAGTTTAAAAATAAGACAAAGCAGGTCATAACATTTGGTGTCACTTTGTCAAGTGATGAGTGATGATTTCATCACGTATTGACAGCTTACGTGAGGAAAAGTTATCGTACGGAAGGACAGAAGTGACATAATTATTTACATTTAAGTGAAAAAATTATTTATCTCGTTATTTTTTAGGAAAACTTTCAGCGCTCTATTTTTTTTTTTTTTTGTACTTAGCTTTCACCTTTACGTTTACGATGCTTTATGGAAAATATATTATAAAGAAATTAAAATAAGACTGTTGTGAGTGAGATTAAATTTCATAAGAAAGTATCAATTAATTTATAGGTACCTTTCTTATGAAATTTTATCAAAAGTGTACATAAAATACTATAATTTTATGTACATTTATTACATTTTACTGTGTTATTTGTATTTCCATTCATTTTATTATTAATTTTGATATTTCATTTATGGAAAAATGTCATAACTGAGATAATATAAAAATAAGATCATATAAATTTCATAAGATAGACACCTAATACTTGTAGGTACCCTTCTCAATTGAAATTGAAAAATCAGATTAACTTATCCAC